>OVBA01001167.1:0-48073 GCA_900406435.1 Lepidium aucheri
GTGGTCCGAGTGGTTCAGGTTGAGATTCCCTTGCGATGGATAAGTCGAGGCAGGCGACTGAGGCTTCTTTCTGTTAGAAAACTCGAGTGATCCTCGCGAGCGAACCGCGAGGTAGCGATCCGAGTGTTGAGCAACTTCTTTTCCTTAGCAGTTTGTTCCGATATTTTAGCTCCATTTTATGCTCCATTTTATGCTCCTTTTTGCTCCAATACCTAGGAAAACTCCAAAACTCCAAATGCAAATGCAAAAAATGCAAAACTAGCCTAAATGGACCTAAATGCAAGGAAAACTAGCTAAACGGATACAAAAACAACCTAAAATAGTACTCTAAAACCGTTAAAAATCACACTTATCAGTTACACAGGCAAATGCATCACTTGGTATGATAGCAAGACCCATGCGTACCACTAGAATGGTTAGTTGGAATAAACCATCGATAGGGTGGGTTAAAATCAATACACATGGGGCTTCACGTGGAAACCCGGGATATGCTACTGCGGAGGTGTATTGCGTGACTCTAATGGTATGTGGCTTGGAGGTTTGGCCTTAAACATAGGTATATGCTCAGCTCCTTTGGTGGAACTATGGGCTTTCTACTATGGTTTAATGATTGCTTGGGAGAAGAATCATAGACGAGTAGAGTTAGAAGTTGACTCGGAGTTTGTTTTTGAGCTCTTCAAGACAGGGGTTAGCAGTTCGCATCCCCTCTCCTTCCTAGCAAAACTTTGCTATGGCTTACTTTCAAAGGATTGGATAGTCCGAATTACTCATATTTACCTAGAAGCTAACCGTCTCGCAGACGGGTTAGCTAATCTCGCCTTAATTATCCTCTATGCTTACATTTGTTTGATGTAGTACCGACACAGGTACAATCTTTGTTTGAAAAGATATTGACGGACTAGAAATCCCGAGACACTTCCATGTTTGATTTCATTTAGTCAGTAATACTTTTAGGGCTATAAGCCCTTCTTTGACCAAAAAAAGGGTGCATGCTATTACAACTGAGCATTTAACGGAAATAAGATACAATTGGGTTTTGTGAAATAAGGCCCAATAATATAAAGTCCATAACACTAAAGACACATACTTTGATCTTATTGGAAATCGCTTGGACACGTGTCGAACCCATATGCTTCACCACCTAACGGATGCGGAGGAGGCATCGCCGGCAATCTGGTGAATCTTTCTTTAACCGTTGAGAAAACTCAATCGTCATCTTCGATTCCTTGATTCCACCAGTTATTAGATAGAAAAAAATCACCGACAAACCGTATAGACTAATGGAACTTGGACCTACGGATAGATTGATCACCATAGTGCTCTGTTGTGTCTTGAAGAATGTTAATGCAGCTCGCGAAGATCGGATTTCAATGACTCAAGAACTATTGATCGATATCTGTTTCGAATGAGGTAAAGAAAGCAACTTTGAAGACAAGGAATTATAGAAGTCCTCACAAATGTGAGTATAACTCTCTTTAGGATCTTTCCCTGGAAATTCACTAACTCTCTTGTGGTTTCTTGTGTTACAGATTACAACAATACCGAATGAAAAAGATGAAGTTACTCGGCTTATATACCTAGGTTCTAGAGGATGAATCTAGACTTAAGTATGTCTAGATTCATTCAATAGAAACTATAAACTTGTGGGCTCAATCTTGCCTGTGAGCATAAATCAAACTCGGCCCTTATCAGGTCCATTAAGCTGTTGACTGAGCTTAGTGGGCTTAAAGCCTGGGCCATATGTGATGAGTGATGAGTGAAAAACTCAACATTCTCCACTTTTGTCGTTTATTCTATCTGAACGACAAATCCTAGCCACCTTTTACTCTCTCGTCTTCTTTTGTGAACTCTGATCCTAGTTCTCTATGATAGCTAGCTCTGCTTTCATCTCCGGTCAACAAGACACAACGTAAGTGACCTTCGTTCTTCTCTACTCTCTCATTTCTTGAGTTTCTGAGTTGATTAGACCTCCTTTCATTTTTTTCTGATGATTTGACTTCTAACCAGAAATCTAATCGACCATTTTATTTTCTTCACTGTTGAGACATGTTCTGTTTTAACAGATCTAGGATCTTTGCATGTTGAAAGATACATGCAGAGATCTCGTTTTGAGCTTGAAGCTCAAAACCCTTGGGATCCTTCCCCTGATGAAGATCTGTCGCCTTCACTAAAAATCAAGACTATGCTTCCCAAGATTGCATGAGAAATCTTGACTTGAGCTTTGGCTTAACTTTGAACCATATTCAGAGTCTTTAAACAAACTCTGAATTTTTCTCCAGGTATGATCTTTGTTAACATGTATGCTGGGTTCAATGATGTGTGAATTTTGAGAACCCTGACTCGATTGTCCTTTATGACTTCCCTTATGTAGTTGTACTTCACCTGAATATGTTTAGTTCTCTCGCTACACATTCTATTCTTTACTAAGTGAATAACACTCTGTGAGTCGCATTAGATTTCAACTTTTCCTTGGTTTAATATGAGTCATGCACAAATTCCTTGTAACTATACCGCTTCTCTGCTTGCCTCTGATAATGAGATGTATTATGACTCTGTAGTTGATAAGGCAACCACCTTCTGTAGTCGTGATCTCCAGCTGATTGTACTGTTATCAACTCTGAATACATAAGCTGAAATAGATCGTCTTTTATCTATATCTGATGCAAAATCTGCATCGCAGTAGCCTCAGATATTAAAGTATGTGCTTTTTATGAATCTTAGATGTACCTTTGATGCTTATTTTAGATACTTAAGTATCCATTTCGTCGCTAACCAATGTGTTCTTCCTGTCTTGACATGAACCGACTCACCACACCAATGGAGTATGCAAGGTCTAGCCGGTATTCCAGGTTTTAGTTTGAATAACCATTTGCATCATATCACCTTCTGGTCTTTAGGTATGTTTACTAAATTCCAAGTGTGATTTCGGATTAGAGAATCCATTTTCTCATTTGAGGCTCCACCCCACTTCATTTTATCTTTACTTGCCATTGCTTCCTTGTAACTCTTACGTTCATCCAGTTCAATAACTTCTGAACTTGCTAAAGCATAAGCAAGCAGGTCTGTTTCTTCAAACCTTGAAGGTGGTTTCACTTGTATTCTTTGTCTGTCTCTTGGTAGAAGATATTCGCTTAGATCTGAACTTTGTTCCATCTCCTGTTCCTCTCTTGAAACTTCTTAACTTAGATCATCTCTCGTAGTTTCTGAGCTCTCTATATCTGACACGATTTCATTCTCACTTGGAATTTCTGTATCATCTACCAACTCTGTAACTGTTTCCTTTAGCTCCACCTTACCTGATAACTCCTTCTGATTCTATGTAAGCTTTATGCTTAGTTTCCTCACCTAAATTTTCCTCCAAGTTCTCCTTGAATGATACTCGTTTGCTAGATGGTTTCTTATACTTCTGAGTCTGAACTGAACCTGTAACTTTCTCTGTGTTTGAATCTTTATACAGAACATCTTCATTGAAAACTACATCCATGTTGATTACCACCGTGTTATCATCAATTAGCCACACTCTGTAACCATTTGTTAATTGACCATAACCAATGAAGATTCCTTTAAGTGCCCTTGGACTAAAATTTTCTTGAGTAGTGTGAACATATGCCACGCTTCCAAAACTCCTTAGGTGATCATAGTTTGGTTTTGAGTTAGTCCACAACTCCTCTAGTATACTAAAGTCAATAGATGATGATGGTGATCTATTAATTATGTATACAGGTGTATTGGTATTGGCCGCATCTGCCCACTCCATCCAAACCAGTCTCTGCTAGCATACTCCTAACCTTTTCCATGATGGTCCTGTTCATTATCTCAGATACTCCATTCTGTTAAGGCGTATATCGCACAGTTTTGTGTCTCTTGATTCCTGAAACTCTACACATATCATCAAACTGAGCATTGCAGAGTTTTAGTCCATTATCTGTCTTTAAACATTTAATCTTATTTCCAATTTGGTTTTCTACCAACACTTTCCAATCTGCGAAGGCCTGAAACGCTTCACTTTTCTTCTTTAAGAAATAAATCCGAACTTTTCTTGAATAGTCATCAATGAAGTTTAAGAAATTTTGAGCTCTTGAAAAGCTTGGTCTTGTATTCAGTGAACCCCACAAATCTGAGTGAATATAGTCTAAAACTCCATTAGATATGTGCTTAGCCTTCTGGAAGCTTTTTTATGTGATTTTTCCAATGCACACGCTTTACAGAAGCTTAACCCTTTGATGTCTTCACTCTCTAAGAATCCTTTTTTAACAAAGGTTTCCATAGATCTCTTTCCCATGTGAACCAGTCTACGATGCCATCTAGTAGTTGTACCTACAGTACTCTTTGTTACATTGACCTCTATTGTTTTAACTTGACCCTCAAGGTAATATAACCCATTTATATACTTTCCCGCAAGAACCTTCTATATTCTCTTATAGAAGGTGACACGGAAATCCTTTCCCACATAGTGGCAGCCTGATTCTTCCATTTGGCCATAGGATATTAGATTCCTACTCATGTCAGGTAAATACCTTACTTCTTTCAGTGTAATGACAGAGCCATCTAAGTTCTCTATTGTTATCTTGCCAATTCCTTTGACTTCACATGCTGCATTGTTTCCCATTAATACGCGACTTCCTTCAAGATCCCCGAATCTCTAAGCAATTCCCTTCTTGGTGTTATATGGAATGTACAACCTGAGTCTAGCACCTTATCATCATTAGATGTTGTTAACCTTACTGCTTGAGCTGTGGATTCTTGTAGGGTGAATGTTGCATGAGCTGAGTCTTGGTTTTTTCCTTGTTTTTTATTATGACCCCTCTGTGGATAATACTTTTTCCAATGATTCTCATCCCCACATACCCCGCACGTTTTGACATTGCTGTTGTTATTCAGCCTTGATCTTGATTGCGATCGACCCCTACTTTTGGATCTGATCTTCCTTTGTTGTTTCTGCTAGTAGTTCTACCTCTGCCTTCAACATTTAATCCTTCTGATGCTGACTTCTTCTTGTATAGTTGACCCTTTTGGATCAGATTTGACTCCATGCCATATGCTCCTGTTATTATATCATCCATAGTCAATGTGTCTGTAGCATTACTAAATTGCAGTGTGTATACCAGAGGATCAAACAATGCTGGTAGACTATTCATCAAACAAATAGCCTGATCTTCATCTTGTATTGTAACTTTAAGACTTGCTAGGTCGTTGACCAATTTGAGAAATTTGTCTATCTTGAAACATGAAAATTGCTTCTTCAGATTTACTCTGTTTACCTTAGTTTTAGTCTGATAGTCCATTTCTAATGCCTTACACTGATTATATGCGATGATTCATGCATAATCTTCCTTAGAACTGAATATGTGAGACATTGCCTGAGCAAACTTTTTGCCCTCTTGTCACGCTTAGTCCAGTTTAGATCTTTATCAGACTTTTCCACCTTTATCACTTTACCATCTTCTGTTGTATTTTCTACAACTGATTCCTCTTCATATTCTTATTCTAGAACATCCAACAAATCCAGTATCTCAAACTATCCCAATACACGATATTTCCATAACCCAAAATCTCTTTTTCCGTCAAACTTCTCCACATCGAAGTTCTGCATTGTAGGTTCCATAGCTCGTTATGAACTGATCTCTTGAACAACTATCTGCAGAATAGCTGTTCAAGATTGAGTAGATATCAAACCGGCTATAAATCTGAATTAAACCACAATCCTACGTTCTTGGATAAACTTGGAAGATTAATTGACGTTAAGTTCTATTTGTGAGTAGCGATTAGAACTCAACTCCCTGATCGATATTTGGATTGAAACACTAATCAGATTATTGGTTATCTTCCTGTGATTTTCGGTGACTAAGACTTGATGTGAGCTTAGTGCTTCTCCAAAAGGTTGGTTGAGAAGGTTATCAAGATTGCGTTTTCTATCTTCAATCTAGTTATCTGCCTTGAGTGTGAGTTCTTCTTCTCTTTACTCCAATAGTTTCTTTATGAATCTCCCGATAAGTTAATCTATGCTCTGATACCACTTGTTAATGCAGCTCGCAAAGATCGGATTTCAATGACTCAAGATCTATTGATCGATATCTGTTTCGAATGAGGGAAAGAAAGCAACTTTGAAGACAATGAATTATAGAATTCCTCACAAATGTGAGTACATCTCTCTTCATGATATTTGCCTGGAAATTCACTAACTCTCTTGTGGTTTCCTGTGTTACAGGTTACAACAATACCGAATGAAAAAGATGAAGTTACTCGGCTTATATACCTAGGTTCTAGAGGATGAATCTAGACTTAAGTATGTCTAGATTCATTCAATAGAATCTGTAAACTTATGGGCTCAATCTGGCCTGTGAGCATAAATCAAACTTGGCCCTTATCATGTCCATTAAGCTGTTGACTGAGTTTAGTAGGCTTGAAGCCTAACCCATATGTGATGAGTGATGAGTGACAAATCCAACAAAGAATGATTATAAACGACGGTAATCGAGCGATAAAAGCACCAGAGGATCACATATCCAAGTTTCAAATACGCCTTGTAAAGCTGAAGGTTACAGACAACAAAATAGTAAAGATCTAGAGGGAGACTCTGTCTTTGGCCAAGACAGATAGAGATCTGACCAAAGGTCAGAACAAAAACAACTAGAGGAGAGAGGCTCCCTGGTAACTAAGACCGGATTAAACCGATAATTATTATTGAACACATCAGAACTACCTACATGGCAAAGCTAGTCGCCGGTTAAAGGAAAAAACAGTGATCACTGGTGCTTAAAGCGACCAAACCAAGATATCGTAAAAGCAACAAAAAAAATATAAAAAAATCTAGAGTTGAGAGGATTTTAGAGCGAGAAATGCTTATTTTTGAGTCAATTTGGTGGAATTTAAGATATCAATATAGTAAAAAATAACAAATATTGTGCTATAATGAATAAGTATATAATTAAAAATATCTTTTAAAATAACTACCTAACTAGGACTATATTCACACAATTGTTAGGGATATATTTTTTTTTATTTCTGAAAAAAACTAGAATTGTTTAAATTTCTTAATCAATAACTTTTATTACTTGTTTAATTATATATTTGGTTCAAGGATTCACTTCCTCCCCGCTATACTATAATTTATTAAAAAATGATTTTCAGGGTGGAATTTAGGATATGGATCGAGATTTGTCGATCAAACTGTTAATAAAAAGAATAAAAGAATAAAATATATTGTGGTGACGAAAAATAAGAACTTAGTAATTTTGTTCTTTTATGTGTTTGAGTATGTATCTTTCTAGATGATAAAAAATTGTTGATATCTAAATTTAATGTTCATGATTTAAAACTTACATTTCAAATCTAAACCATAAACTAGTTGTAGCTTATGATTTTTTGAAAATTATACCCTTTCAAATCCAAAACCATAAGTTAGTTTTAGCTTATGATTTTTTGAAAATTATACCCTCTAACATTTAATGCAAAAACAAGTTTATTCTTGGGTACAAGACTCAAAACCCAAACCAAAATTAACGTGAATTGGAGGACTCAAATTCAAATTGAACATGACAAAATACCCAGACATATCCTAAATCTATGTACCCAAAAATCTAAACCCAAACCCAAACTAAATTAAGAACCGAATTGGTACCAGACATATTTTTATTACAATTTCAGCTTTTTAGAAATTTTCTAATTAAATCTTTATTAATTTTAACTTTTTATATAAAAATACCTGAATTTGAATTCGATCTATATCGAACCAAACTCGATGTGAAAAATAAAAAACCAAATAAGTTTTAAATCGAAAGAAGCAAAATACCGAATTAGAGCAACCAAACTCGAAAAAATATCAGAATAAGCCAAAACTTATGTACCCAAAAAACCACTCCAAACACGAACAAAAACCGAATTTGTACCACATATATTTTTATTAAATTTTAGCATTTCAAGAGTTTTTTCTGTTTAATTTATATTAATTTTGAATATATAAATATATATATATATATATATTTATAATGATCCCACCTTAAACCTGTTTTTAAGGGTAGTTATGAACTCTATATTAGTTTTATTCTATAGTATAAGACATCTAAAATGAAAATGACTTCCACTTTAATATATAAGATTTTAAGAGTAGTTATGAACCATATGTTACTTTTATCGTATACTTTAACACGTCCAAAATGAAAATATCTTTCGCTTTAATATCTAAGACTATTATTCAACCAGCAATACAGTGTGGGATCATTTTTTTCTCTAGTTTTTGTAATGGAAAAAAATATTTCATACATTAATAAAATTTACTTATTTGATTATACATAAATGATTGGAATCCTGATTTTGTTAGCATATATATATATATATATATATCGGTTGTTGTAGAAATTAATTTTTTCTATTTTTTTTAAATGAGATAATACAAAAACAAAATAATAATAATAATTATGATAAACAGAAATTATTGTTTGGGAAGAAAATATATAAACGAAGCATATACATCTTTATAAATATAATAAAGTTTTCTTTTTAGTATTTTAAAAGCCAGAAAAGAAGAACTAAAACTTGATAACTCGAATCTTCGTTTTTTATTTCAGGCCGAAATCAGAAACTAACAATAGATTTGAAGAATTGATAAGATAACTCGAATCCCATATAAATCTAACCACAATTTCATTTTTAGCAATTCGTGTAATTTGCAGAATTGTACCATTGCATAGACTAACATGTGCATCAATATTTCTTGTCAAGACAATGGAAGCACCTATTATGAAAAGAGAAATTTGAATACTACCCTTTTTGTTGTACCATTTCATTGAAATATCGTTTTAATTTTTTGTTTGCAAAAAATACCTCTCACTAATGAATGCCCTCAATTTTTTTAAAAAAATTTGCTTTTTCCGCCAAATGTTTTGATTCTAAAAATTTTGTTTCATAAATTTATAAAAATTTATAAGAAACCTAATAAAACCTTATAAATAGTATATTTATAAGTTATCTTATAAAACCTTATAAAAAATAAATTTATAGGGCATAAAATTAATATAGATTAAGCTTGTTAATAAAACCATATAAAATATTATAAAATCAAAATATTGAAAATAGTTTGTACAGCTTAAAGTTATAAGATTTTATAAACCAACTGTAAAATCGAACTTTCAAAATATTTTTGTGTGTTTACTTAGTTTTACAATGTTTTGTATAAGTGTTATTAGCTATATGATTACTCAATATGTGATTTGCGTAATATATCAAGCAATTTTGATATATATTCATTTGTTTTTTTTTCATGGAGATCTTCATCTTCGTGTTCTTCTCCATTTTTTTTAATCTTTATAAATTGTTTTGCCTCTTTAAATTTGTTTTGTCTTCATTTTATATTTTTTTAGGTTTTATAAGTATTCTTATGAAAACTGTGTAAAATTTTGTTTATACTTTTCTATAAGTTCACTTGTAAAAACTATGGACGTAAGTTTGTTTATAGAATCCATATAAAACCTTAGAAAATCAAAACATTGACTAGAATGTGTATTAATTATAAAGTTTGTATAATATTTATAAACCAACTTTTAAATAATACTTTTTACTAATGAGTGTTTTGTAGATTTTATATAGTTTGTTTATAAAATTATATAAAACTTTATGAAATTAAAAAATTAAAAACTTATCTTATAAAAACTTATTTATAAGTTATCATGTAAAATGTTAGTTATAAGTTATCTTATAAACCTTATAAAAATCAATTTATAAGTTATCTTTTTAAACCATATAAATATATTATTTAAATTTTATGAGTTACAATGATCTTTTGGGTTTAAGCATTAAGTAGGTCTATTAGAGATAATATTATGCTTAATTTACTACTTTTGATCATTTTCATAGGTTATTCAAATTTATAACTTATCTTATTAATGTTAATAAATATACAATTTAGTAGAATTTATAAGTTTTTTTATTAAATCTTATAAATAAACTATTTTAAATTTATGGCTTATAATCATTCTCATGGGTTTAGGCATCAAGTGTGTATGTTTAGGGTACAATATTTAGCCTGATTTACTATTTGGTCATTTTCTTAGGTTTAGGCATCCGATTAGGGTTTAGTTTTTTCATTCAAAATTGTTATAATCATTGATTTACGTTTAGACATCCAACTCTTTTGTTTAGGGTAAAGTATTTAGCTTAGTTTACTTATTGTAATCATTCTATTGAGTTTAGACATTCAATAAGGATTTACTTTTTTTATTGAAGAGTTAATATATTTATTCTCTTGGATTTATATATCATTTGAGTCTGTTTAGGGTACAGCTCCAGCTTGAGTTACTAAATTTTGATCATTCTTTTAGTTTAGACATCCAATGAGACTTTATTTTATTGTTCAAAATAGTTTATTTATAAAGTTTAATAAAATAACTTATAAATTGATTTTTATTGGGTTTATAACTAACTTATTAATATATTATTTATAAGGTTTTATATAATCTCTTATATAAACTTATAAATGTGAAAACCAAATTTTTAGATTAAAAATAAATTTGGCGAGAAAATTTTTTTGGGAAGAAAAAAAGTTTTGTGCCGGAAAAAAATATTCATAAAAATCAATTTTTAATAATAATAATAATTTAAAGGTATTTTAGTAATTTTTAAATAATAAAAATATTTTCTGAAAATGTCAGAAAATGAATGCAGTATTGAAAATATGCTCTTTTGGGAGGGGGTATTTTTGTAATTGTCCTTTATAGAAAACATTTTATCCTATAAAAAATAGAAACTACTGAACATATATATNTATATATATATATATATATATATATTAAATGATATGAGAACAAAATTGAAAATAAAGATAGCACATACGTCTTCATTGGGATTTATATGATATACGACGATATTTTGGGAAATTTTTAATTTAAGAATGAAAATTATATAGAAATTTGAAAAAGATAAGAAAAATTGAAAAGAGATACAGATGTTTTTAGAATCACAATACTTCTAGAAACTTCATAACGTTATAGTTCATAACTTATAACACCCCACTAATCTTCAAGTGAACAAAGATAGATTACACACGTACCTCAAGAAGCTATTGAATAAGCAATGGGTGAACTTTGCGATGCCATGGTCCAATACTGCAGCTGTGTTGATCCAAATGAAAATGCAGCCATAAAACAAATGAGTAGAATAGCCAAAGAGAATGGCCGATTTCAAGCAGCAAAAATATAGATGATTAAAGCAAACATGAGAGCTATTGATAGAGTAGATGAGGACATAGAATTTGAAGAAGTGCAGGAACGAGTGCCACGTACCCTTAGATTCTGACCTTCTGCTGAGATCTCTTTACCTCGGACACTACTGATAAGAATGTAAAAAATATTGCAGACAAAAAAGTGATCATAAAGCAGAAGCTGGGTAGACCACCTATGCATAAGAAAGTCTAAAATAGTCAACAAATACTTCCTAGGGCTAGCTCTAATGAAAAAGACTATCAGATTACTCGACTAGGTGAAGTTTAATAATCATCTACGGATTCTTCCTCAAGATGAAAATGGAGGAGAATTGGCTTTATCTAGAAAAAGGAGTTTCAAGTAACAATCATTTTAGCTGACAAGAACCTAACTAATACAAAGATTAAGCGTAAAGATCTCTGTTTCCACATGTTGTTTATCTATGGGTTACCTGACAGAGTACATAGGCGAGATTTGTGGAATAGAATTACTTTCTTAATGGGGAACCAGGAGGGATCCTATCTAATTACTGGAGAGTTCAATGAGATCAAATCCAACTCAGAAGCTGAGCATTCTTTCAATGATTTCAAACATTTTCATCTCCTCCAATGACTTATATGATGTCTAGTTCTCTGGAAATCCTCTATCTTGGAGAGGGTATAGACAGAACCACCTAATCAACTGCAAATTAGATAGATAACTAGCCAATGGAGAATGGCTAGATAAATTTCCAAAGACAAGATGCGAGTGCGTAAGGTTTGAAGGACCTGATCACCAGCTCATCATGAATATTTTTCTGACAAATGATCAAAGAGAGAAGGTTTATTCAGGTTTGATAGAAGCCTGGACATAAACAAAGAAACTAATCCCAAAAATCTGGAAATCAAACACAACATCTTTGTATAAAAAAACCGTTTTATAGAAATATACACATCATCTTTGTATGTGTTTTATTAGGAATAGATTAGGGTTTTCAGAAATAAATGGTATATATTTTATTGCTATTTATCTGCCGTTCTGTTTCATAATTTATTTTGAATCACATATAGTAGATTAAGAAACAACTTTTGGTAAGGATTATCTCATATTTAATTCGAATATAAATGTCAAATTTTTTTGAAATTAAAGGAAAAAAATATTGACATGTTTATTATGGGTATCTTTAAGATAAAAATTAGAGTTTATTATATACTATGATATCTTATAACACTATTTTTAAACGCCTATGAAAACAAATATAATTATAAAGAGATTTTGAATTTTTAACTCGGTTTATTTTGTATCCAAAATTCATAAACATAATAATAATGATCCAATATAAAGAATTCGGTCGAAAATAACCCTACACACACAAAAAAACTTTTAGAAGATATCATGTGATGGCCTTGATATACAACTAATCTTGATCCCCAAAATCTTCAACAATAACACTTGCGTGAGAGGTTTTGAAAAACTTCTTTGACAACAATATTAGTTGTTCTACTCTGAGACTTACCTTGTTTGTTAAGGGCAAGCATCTTCTGTCTTCTTATTGACCCTAGATATGGCAATATAAAGTTGTCCATGAGAGAAGACTGGTTTAGGAATGTACAATCCAACCTGGGATAATGTTTGTCTTTGACTTTTTTCTATTGTCATAGCAAAGGAGACATATATATATGGAAGTGCCTTCTACACGTTTTGAAAGGAAGACGAACATCCGAAGGAGTAATAAGTATCCTTGGAAGCAATATCTTATTTCTAACTTTCGTGCCAGTAATGATTTCGCTTCAAATACATGATTAGTCATCTGAGTGATCTGTAATCTTGCCCCATTACATAACCCTCCATGTGGATATACATTTTGTAAGCAACATAACATGACATCCGATTTTAAGCGGCATACTATGGTTAGGTAAACCGGAGGCATTGATAGAGTTCAAACAATCTGGAGTATATGCCGAATTGTCCATAGCTTCAGTATCTGTCAGGTCAATAGTATCAGAACTTAGGTCAATCCTTTTCATCACCTGCATTACAAATGGAAAAAAATTAAACTAAATAAATAAAAAGACTTATGCATGGCTTATTTAAGAAGAGAAATAAATAATTAGTATACTAACCACCAATTCTATCAAGCATACAAATATTAATAGGGTTGACATCTTCATTTGTAGGACACAATATTGCTCTATCTCAGAAGAATTTAGGTTGCTCATTTTCCAATAATCTATTGTTTCCATAAATTGCTTTAACTATAGACTCAATAGGGCCATAGCCGGATGTAATAAGCACTTCTTAAGGAATATCTATTTCAGCAACACTATCATCAGGGTGTGATAGTTTACCATCACCAACATCTAAAAGCCAATTAGAAAATCGTTCTACCTCAGATTTTTCATCTACAAGAGTTCTTGCAAGTAGCCTCATGTTGCTAGTAAGTTCTAAACTTTTTATATTAGACCACAAATAGGATGAGTTTATCAAAGCAGATACTATTTGTTGCCTACCAGCTCTAGTAATTACAGGCAATATTCTCCTGAAATCTATGCCAAATACAACAACTTTACCACCAAAAGGATCTTCGCATCTTAAGATATGCTTTAGACTTTGGTCTAAAGATTCAAAGCAATATTTATTCATCAGAGGAGTTTCCTCCCATATAATAAGTTTTTCTTCAGATATTAACTCACCTAGAGGAGAACCACATGCCATATTACATGTGTTAAACTCATCAACGTTAATAGGTATTTCAACCCTCGAATGTGCACCAGAGCAACGATACCACTAGAATCAATGTTAAGAACAATATCACCTCTAGATTTATTTGCAATAGACAAAAGTTCTACAAATAAGTTTTTCCGGTTTCACCGAATTCACAAACAAAAAAATACATCCTTTGTTTTTTAAAATAGAATCAAGGATCTCATTGTAAACTTTTGATTTTTCTGGATTGATTGACATTAAATCAAGACCTATATCTTATTTCAACTTCTGACAATCGTAATTCTTCTTATCCAATATCAATGAATTAACAGTGCTAAGCTGATCTATATCAAATTTTGTCATGCTCTTATATGATCTAAGAGAACCACCATAAATCGAAAGAAGTTTTTCAATCTATTGAAGTTCATATTTCTTTTTGTCCTTATCTGTCAAGGAGAGCTCTACAATCATCAAATTTTTCAATAAAACATTGCACATGAGTTAAAAAATTGAATTATAATAACCAAAAAAAGACTTAATCAATAATATATATATACGAATTTTCAAAATGATAAGAGTTGGCACATGGATCTTTGAACTGTTCTCTTTTCTTGTATAACATGTCTTAAGATAAAAACATCCAAGTTTGTTCCCAAACTTTTTCACGTTTACTCATAATGACGTGAATAATTTCCTTTAACAAATAAAACTTGCTTCTTTTATTGAATTTATATCTTCTATCGTCACAAAATCAAGACCATTTCAAAACATGCATCTCTGTATGAGTCATGTACAACAATGTCAACAATCTTTTAGGTTGTCGTAACTCGGTTGACCTCATTCTGAGATTCTAACACTGTTCTATTTTCCTTGAAACGTAATTGATGCTACCAACACCAAAACTGATACGACTTCTTTTGTGCCACGATTTATCTTTATGATTCTAAGTGTAGAAATTAGGTATCTCCTCGTTAAGCAATGTCATGGAAATACTATATTTCTTATTCAAATCAAGCCAAGATTAAAACTGTGTACCATCAGAAAAACGTTCGATAAACATCATCAGTCATGTCATCATCGTTGTAGTAGATAGGTTGTTTACCATCTTCGTGGAAATGAAGTACTAAAACTGTGTTGTACAAAAGTAAATATAATACTCCAATATTCTCTATATAGCTTCACAGGCAGAAACATGCCTATCAATGACAAAAATAATATCATTAATATATATAAATTACTGGAAGAAATAAAAAATGTAATTTGCCAACAATATTCTAGAAATTGTACCGACAATCAAAAAAATCTTGGAGTTCGTCCTTATCGTTTACAGTTCCAGTTGGTCCAACAGTAAAGGTAACAGTATCTAGACCTTTTGTCACATATTTTAATAGATACTTATACGCTCTAAACTGATTGCACCATTCAACATTAATATGCGCTCCATATTGGAGAGATAGCTTCTTGTTATATGGCACAACATACCTATTATCACACTGAATGCAATACTTCTCGACATACCGCCAAGTTTCTCTTATACGGTATATATGAAAACCATCATTATCAATCTTTGAATAAGCAGCATATGGTTTAGAATAAAACTTTGAACATTTACCATCAACCATGCATGGAGAGTTAGTATTAGCATTAACGTAAGGACCATCAATCATGCAATTTTGACGATATCATATAGCTCAGGTTCAGATTCTTTAACAGGAATTTCACCTGAAATAATTTTGTCAACTTGGTATGCATTGGTGAATTTTGATCCAACTTTCATCCAAACTAATATATGAGTGTGAGGAAGACCACGTTTTTGAAACTCCACAGTATACATAGCTGCAAAATTTTTTTAGGAAATTTTTTAACAACTTTATAAAATTGATTGCTGAATTTTTTTTAAATAATCTACTCAATAAAAATACTAAATTAACTGATGCAGTTTAACCAAAAACATGTTTTTGGTTAAATCATCCATTAGATTATCTAGCATTATCTTGAAGATTTTAGCTATTACATATGGCCTACCATTGCTTTTTAAATCGTGCTCTTCCACAAATCTAGTCATTTCAGGCCATTTAAGGTTACATGTGAACGTGATAAACAAATCCGTAAAACCAAATTGCTTACACATAGCCATAGCATCCATATAACGTTGCTGCATGTATCGAGGACTACCTATAGGTGTAACTGGAACAGAAATTCCTTTTTCTTGATTACCTAAATCGGTGCTTCCTGATTCTTTTGCTTGCTTAACATTCTGAATGTTATTACTCCTAAGTTTACTTTGATTTTTTTAAGATATTGGAATATATTAGATTCGATCATGGTATAAGCATCATCAACAAACTATTTGAGAAGACGTTTAGATAGAAGAAAAATGTGCTTCTCAACTCCTTTCGTGAAGCCTATATGCAAAAAACTGTCCTGTACTTATATTACTATTGTCTCTTCTCTCTTTTCTTAGCAACTTTTTTTGCCTTAATGGATTCCTAAGTGAAATCCATTCTCTCCACTTGGAAAATTGTAGGATACAGCAAAACTAAATATGAAAGATAAAGTTCATTAATCCTTTTCAATTTGCATAATTTTTTTCAAGGACAATATCACGTTTATCAATGTTTGAGTGAAAGTCACCAAAAATGAGAGCATCAACTTCAAAAATTGCAGGGAGACAGTATAATCTTTAATCTCTACTTCTATTAGCTATTATCTTCATCTAAATTTTTTCATTATCATCTATCTTGAACCTATCTTGGCATTCCAAAATCACTTGACATGAGGACTTACTTCGTCCAATATCTTCATTATAGCCTCAATAATTTCAGGCTTGAATTTATTCCTCTTTTATACTAGTTGAACGTTTTTACCTTTGTCACATTCATAAAAATCAGTAATATAAATTAACGAAAAAATAAAATAAAATCAGATTAAAAATATGTGACGAAATAAGAAAATATTTTTAACTAACCACACCACATCAATCCTATTTTGAACCTTGTTCTCAGTATCTACAATATATAATTGCTGAAACTTAGCACAATGACCACCTTTTGGCTTCAAAGAACCCATAAGATATAATTCTCGCCTTGCATAGCAAACATATGCGGTCCTCTACCTTTTTTACCAAACGATCTACCTTTCCACCAAGTGACGTCATTAAGAAAATCATATTATAATCTTTATTGTTATCTCTAAATTGTTTTGATAATTAGTCATTGCCCGTAGATAAATTCCATAAAATTTCAGGTGAATCAGGAAGTTGAGGCAATATAACTTGTCCTTTCATACAACAACTAGTATATAATGGTTTGGATGTTCTTCTCCTTCTATTAAGGTGCTGACCATACCAAAAAAAGGTGCCACAATATACACAACTATAATCAGGATTACCATCATCAATATAAGTATCATTGCCTAAAAGAAATGGTACCAAAATAATGTTTTAAAATGAAATATTGGTTATAAATATACAAGTGCTTTACTTTTAGATTATAGCATTTTAGATCGAGTATTTGGGTTTATGACATGAGAGCAAAATTTGTTACATGTATCATTTATGAGAACTTCAAAAGATTTTCTTCATCCCCATCTGTAATATTTCTTCGCTGGAAAAATCATAAACTTGAGTCTAATCATAATAATCTATTTAGAAAACGAAATCCCTTATATATAAGATAAATATAAATAAATAAAATAAATGAAGGAAGATAAGAATGTTTTTAACAATAAAATAAGAGACTTACCATAAAAATTCTCGATAAGATCATATTCTAATTCCTCTGATTTTTCATCATATTCCATTATGTCGTCCACGGGATGAATATCTTATAAAAAATATTTCAACAAAACATATTACTATTAACTTTTTCAACATTATTTAATTTGTATAGACAAAAAATTAATACGATCATTACCTAGTATAAAACATTTTTTGCAGGGTTATCACCAAGTATAGTAATGTAAGGTTGTGGAGTTTTGCTAGATACACTTTTTAGACTAAAATCTCATATAGGAACTGATGTAAGTTGTGAAAAAGCTTCATTGGATGAATCTAATAACATTTTTTTAAAAAGAAGAAAATAAAACAAACTAGTATTCAGAAATATAAATAAGAATAAATTGAAATGTAACATGATTGAAATTTCGAATCTCAAATGCAATAACGATAAAGATATTAAATGATTATACTTGTGTGATTGCCTTGAGATTTCCGTGTAGGGTGGTTAAGATTTTGTGACGAAGAAGAAGATTGGAATGAATTGGTGGAAGAGATTGAAGGATAAGAATATTTATCGACTTTCATTGCGGTAAATGGACCTAATAAAATAAAATATTCAAATAATATGAAACTATCTAGTATTTTGTTGAATCAAATACTAAAAAGCCACAAAAAAAACCTCTGAGCTGAACTGTAATAGTACTATATTCTTTTAGGGATCCACCAGAATTGATAAAAGGAGAGCTTGTAAGGTCTTAAAATAACCTAGAGTAGACAGAACTTGTTTCAGGATTAGATCATAAAATATTCGCTTGATTATGAGCTGGAACAATGTTCTCGGAATCATCTTGATGTGGTTTAGATCGACATTGTTTAGAAGAAAATTGTATTTTTACTTTTCGTTCATGTTTCATATTGAGATATTATGAGTGGAACGGGATAGATGGTTAACTTAATTTTTTTATAATCTATATATAAACTACACCATAAAAATCAAGAATATTTTTCTGTTATGTTTTAAGCATAGCTTAACAATATGTTGATAATAATCTTTTTGATATTTTAAAGTTCAATGAAATAAATAATATAGACAAACAAGAAATTGATATATATGCAAAATATCATATAAATAAATGAGAAGTATATATTTAAGGTAACTTACAATTAAATTAGGTATATATCTCGTGAATGGATATAGAATATTTTTGTTATACTTACATAATTATATATCGGGGTTTTTCATAAAACTATTTGGATATAACCATGTGAAAATATATTCGAAATTAATGAATAGATATAAAATATTAAATAGTACAGGAATGAAAAGAAAAACAATTCATTAAAGCATGAAACTATAAAAATTACAACCCATTAAACAAAATATTAACTTCATGATCCCATAACCAAATATCACATGCCACTGATGTCTTCATATCATTATTGGAACCATAAAACTTCCCAAGGTTGTCCGAACTCAAAAACTTGGAAGATTTATCATCGCACTCATGCTTCTGTTTGATAGAAAATCATTTCAAATCTGACAATACATTATGTGCACGTCACGTAAGATACCTACTTGTTTGTCCCCAAAATATTTCAAGGTACTATATTGTTTTTGACATTAGTGGTTAAATGGGAACAAAAATAAGTTTAAAACGTGTATTTTGTTCGCTATAACTCCAAAAGATATCAAAATGACACCGTAAAGATAGATAACCTAGAGTAAAAAATTCTGAGAAGTTTCACGTAACAATATGAGTCCCTCGTCTTTACGATTATCAAGGAAATAAAAAACTATTGCCAACCGATACAAAGGTTGGGAATTCTCGCTCAATCTTAACTTTTTTTATCTTGTATAAGATATCTCAGGATTGTACCAAGATAGATAGAAGCGGTCTTCTTCAAGAGATAGTTGGTTGAGAACTGGACGTTCATTACATAAAGAAAATAAATTTTGGTAAACCTTTCTGAGGTCACTAACATCACAAATAGATTAAGCTGCACAACATGAGCGATTGTCATTAGAATATCATCAGGTAAAGACATGATACAATATCATGCTTTCCATAATCAAGATATAAAGAAGACATGAAATAAAATACCAAATGAAAACAGAATGTTGAATATGATAAAATGTAATAGACGATTAAAGCTAATATAGATATATATAAGAAAGATATTAGGGTTTCACATGACATACTTTTTAAAAAAAAATCATTAAATTAAACTTTTATTTATTAGTTATTAGAGATTATATTATCTTCAAATTTGGTTAATAAAAGAAAATCAAGTTTGATAAGATAACAATTAATAAGTTAACAATTATATTAAAATACAATAATTATTCAAATCAAAGTAAGATAATATATAATTCATGGTACAAAACTTTGGTTTTTACTATTATGAGTATTTATATGATATACATTAGGATTTAAATATGTTAGAAATTAGGGTTGAACTAATATTTACAATTTAAATTATTAAGATACTTAACATCTTAACGAATAGGATTAATCCTTTCATTGGATATAATTAAAAGTGGAGAGTTTAAATACTAATTAACATAAAAGGAGTATTTATCAAGTAACCTTTATATAAAATTCCGAAGTATAATCTAATAAATTCATATAACTTGAAATAATTAAAATAAACAGACAAAGGATATATTATAATTTTTCAAATGTGAATCGGTCAATATATTATTTGGTTTACTCCTATTTAGTAATTAAAAAAATATATTATTTTAAAACAAAGCAAATATAAGTATATCTTGGAGACCGTTACAATCATTAAGCAAAAATCTAAACTTTTAAACTTCTCAAAAAGGTTTAGACAAAGATTTTATCCACTATATTTTCTATATCGAGAAATCCCTCGTCTTCAACCTAAAAAGATCAAAAAATTTCTTCACAAATCGGAAAGAAAAACTGTTGGTTTAAAGTAAAGAGAGTACAAATTCGCTATCGAAAGAAAGGTAATTTACAGTATTATCGATTAATATATGATCAAATCACTTACTATATAGTAATTTATAAATAAATTGTGAAAGTATGTTATTTCTAAAAACACATGAAGAGAAACAGAGATTCGAATTCGATCCCTAATTACGTATGTTTGTTTTTATACCATATAATATAATGATAATATATATGAAATGAGAACTGGTTTAAATATCTAATCATAAATCAGGTATAAACTTCATACTAAACATGAAAAGAATATTACAATTTCGATATCTATTACTATTGATTATACCGTACTTTTTTAATAATCATACTGTACTTTGTTTAGGATTTTAGATAACTTTTTAAACCGATACATAAAATTAAATCGTTAAGATTTAATGTTATAGCTATATTATTTGAAAGGAAATTAACCATTAGTACTTTTTTAGGTGTCACGATCCTTTTATTTTATACAGAATATGGTAGTTGAAAAGATAGATATGTTGGAGTTGATATCTGACGACTTCCTAGCAAAGTTAATCTTACGACTTGCACCAGATAGAATTTATAGGATCGAGGGATTGAAGATTGTCTCAAAACAATTTCGACAAGTTTGTGAAAGAAAAGAGGTGCTATCTAAGCTAGTGACACATTCCTAGGAGGCTAAAGACACCGGCCTTAGATCACTTTGTAAGGGTTATAGTGAATCTGGGAAAGTTGTAAAGATGAAAAGGCTGAACTCGAGATGTTGAGATCGAGTTCAGGTTCTTTATTGCGCGGAATAGAATAAAACTTGAGCAGCGGAAAGATGAAAGGATAAAGTTTCTTCTGGTGAAGTTTGAGTATAATCTGATGAATGAGTGAGTGTGGGAGAGTGTGAGAGTGTCGACAAGATTTTCTAGTGATTTTGGTGAAAAACAATGGAATGAATGAAATTTCCAGAAGTGATAGAAAATCCTCTAGACTTTTTAGGCTCTTTCCTTGATAGATATTACACACTAATTCAAGGATTGAGAATGCAAGTTCTTCTTGCAAATAATCAAAAAAGAGAGAGAGTTTTTGGATAAAATGTTTGATAAATCTGAAAGGAACAAGGGTGGGTTGAAGCAAAAAGGGAATTTTGATTTTTTTTCTATTTTATTTGATATGTATATGTACATCTTCAGATATTTAAAGGGAAAGAAGCCATGAAGTAGGCTAGAGAAACTAATGGGTTAAACATACAAAGGCCCAAATCATAAACATAAAAGAAAGAATAGTCCAACTTCATATCTAAGTCCAAAATCGCCCCTTGTAAACCTTTGTAGCATGTTACCAATGAGGATAAATGTAAAAGTGTATATTGAAAAGCCTCATTAAAAACCTTGGTCTAGAAAATCTATTGGGATTAAACTAGACACAAGGAAAAGAGTGCAAAAACACACACCTCTCATTAGCAACCCTTAGTCAGCTTGAATCAAAACCAATATAGTTTGATCAGACATAGGACTAAGGTTGATTTCAGCCTTTATAAGCAATGTGCTCACGACTTGTTCCAATTTTCTAGCTTTAGCTCGAGTAATGAGTCCACTTGACAGCTCCAAAGCTTGTTGTACACCTTCTGGTCCGAGCTCACTTGCCATTCATTGATCTAGTACATGCTACTAGTCAATTATCATATCATCCCCTCCCTCTTGAAAAAGATTTGACCTCAAATCCAAGTCTCATAAAACACAAGGAACCAAGTCAGCAACATTAAAACTATCACTCACCGAATATTTACCTTGTAGGTCCAGTTTATAAGCATTGGCATTGCTCTTCCTGACAATCTTGAAAGAACCATCCATTATGGGTATCAACTTCGGTTTCCTTTCATTTGGAAACCTATCCTTCCTTAGGTGAATCCACACAAGATCACCCTCTTTGAAAAACAATTCCTTGTGGTTCTTATTAGCTTGCTCAGTATACTTCTTAGTTTTGTCCTCAATATTGGTCCTTGCTTTGGCGTGAATCTGCTTAACAAACTCTGCTTTCTTTTGTCCATCCATGCTAAGTCTCTCACTCTAAGGTAAAGGTATTAGATCCATAGGAGAGATAGGATTAAACCCATAAACGACTTGAAATGTGAAAAATTAAAAGCTGAAAATGCATAGAATGATTATATGCAAACTCAACATGCGGCAAACAATCTTCCCAAGTCTTTAGGTTTCGTTTAACTAGGGCCCTAAGGAGAGTGAACAAGTTTCTATTAACTACTTTAGTTTGACCATCAGTTTGTGGGTGACAAGTAGTAGAGAACATTAGTCGAGTTCCTAGCTTAAACCACAATGTTTTCCATAAATAACTAAGGAACTTAGCCTCACGATATGAAACTATGATCTAAGGCATCCCATGAAGTCTTACTATCTCCCTAAAGAACAAGCTAGCAAAATTATTAGCATCACCAATATTGTGACAAGGTATAAAATGTGCCATTTTGGAAAACCTATTTACTACCACAAAGATAGAATCACGACCATTTAGTTCTAGGCAAACCAACCACAAAATCCATAGATATATCATGCCAATGATGCAAAGGAATAGGAAGAAGAGTATACATACCATTAGGTTGTGCTTTAGCCTTAGCCATTTCACACGTTGAACACCTAGCACCATACCTTTCAAAACCTCTCTTCATATGTGGCCAATGAAAGTGCTCTTGCATGATCTCAAATGTCTTGAAAACTCCAAAATGTCCTATAATCCTCCTGCATGAGCTTCCTTAACAAAAAATTCTCTCAAAGAAGAGTTGGGCACATATAAACGATTATCATAAAAGAGGAATTCCCCGTGCCTATAGTATTTGCCAAAGGCAAACTTCTCACATGCTACAAACGTCTCCTTAAAATCAGAATCATTAGCATATTGAGACTTGATATGTTCAAACACAATAAACTTAGCTTCAAGAGTACCAAGTAGAGTGTACCTTCTAGATAATGCATCAGCCACTACATTATCTTTACTTTTCTTGTACTTGATGACATATGGGAATGTCTCAATAAACTCGATCCCCTTAGCATGTCTCTTGTTTAGTTTCTTCTGTCTTTTAAGATGCTTCAAACACTAGTGATCAATGTGAATAATGAATTCTTTAGGCCACAAGTAGTGCTACCACGTTTAGAGAGACCTCGCAAGCGCATAGAGCTCTTTATCACAACTATGATAGTTAAGTGTTGCTCCTACAAGCTTCTCACTGAAATAAGCTATTGGTTTCTTATACTACATAAGAACAGCTCTAATTCCTACACCATAAGCATCACACTCAATCTCAAAAGTCTTAGTAAAATCAGGAAGAGATAAAATAGGAGCATTAGTAAGCTTCTCTTTTAAGAACTGAAAAGCATCCTCTTGTTTCCACTCCCATTTAATTACTTCAGTAAGATGTGCAGCCAAGGTACTAAAATCCTTCGCAAACTGTCTATAGAAACCAGCCAAACCATGGAAACTACAGACCTCACTAACGGTTTTAGGACTTTGTCGTTCTTTGATTGCTTTGATCTTCTCTTCCTCAACTTTTACACCACCTGCACTTACAACAAAACCTAAAAACACCAAGTTATCTGTTTGAAAGGTACATTTCTTTAGATTTGCATAAAGGTTTTCCTTTCTAAGCACATTTAGAACATACCTTGATTTACATGCTCCTCTAGACTCTTGCTAAAGATCAGAATGTCATCAAAATAAACTACCCCAAACACGCCTATGAATGCTCTCAAAACATGCTTCATTAATCTCATAAACATTCTAGGAGCATTGGTAGAGCAAATGATATAACTAACCACTCATATAGACCTTGTTTTGTTTTAAAGGCAGTTTTTCAATTATCCCCATCTTTCATTCTAATATGGAGATAGCCACTCTTAAGATCAACCTTAGAAAATTTCCTAGAACCATGCAATTCATCTAACTTATCATCTAGTCTAGGAATGGGATGACGATACTTCACCATGATATTATTGATCTCATGATAGTCTGTACACATTCTCCAGTTACCGTTCTTTTTGGGCACAAGTAGAACTGATACAACACAAGGACTCATGCTTTCTCGATCTTTCCTTTCTCCATTAGGTCAGCCACTTGTTTCTCGAGTTCCTTAGCCTCCATAGGGTTTGTTATATAAGCTGGTATGTTCGGTAGTGTAGCTCCACGAATGAAATCTATTTGGTGCTCAATCTCACGAAGTGGTGGTAGTCCTTTAGAGTTCTCTTCTTGAAACACATCTTGATATTCCTGCAAAAGATTGAAAATTGCACTCAGAATATTTGGTTCTAGATCAGCCACAGTTAGTAGATTCTCTTCAAGCATAACCAGAACACTAGGTTTACAACTCCCTTTGAATGGATCTTTAATGGACTGAGTGGAGGTGATTGACTTATCCTTTTTCCTCATCATGATTTGATCCATATACACTTTGTGTGGTGTCATTGGCAATAGAATAGTCTTCTTACCATTGCACTCAAAACTGTGTTTGTTTGTGAATCTATCATGAGTTATTTGATGATCTGATTGCTAAGGTCATCCAAGAAGAAGGTGACAAGCTTCCATTGGTAACACATCACACAAAGTCTAATCTTGATATTTCCCAATAGAAATCGGTACCCGAACTTGTTTCTTTACATCCATTTTTCCTTCATCATTCAACCATCAATGCTTATATGGTCGTAGGTGTGATATCTGGGAGTTTGTGTTTCTGAACCATTCACTTGCTAGCCACATTTGTACAACTCCCTCCATCTATATTCACACTGTAGATTTTATCT
Organism: Lepidium aucheri; assembly: GCA_900406435.1. Taxonomy (NCBI): domain Eukaryota; kingdom Viridiplantae; phylum Streptophyta; class Magnoliopsida; order Brassicales; family Brassicaceae; genus Lepidium; species Lepidium aucheri. The sequence continues at coordinate 25,322 of OVBA01001167.1, forward strand.
TTCACTATGCAACGAGTGTGAAACAAGTTCTCTCTTTGCTCCTGATCAGAATCCTTGGTGATAACACTTAAAGCTCTCATGGTTACAAGCAAAGGACCCTTAGAAGGCGGCTCACATTCAGTACATGATGGCTCATCTGATTTCTCATCCTCTAATTCAAACTCTATCAGCTCTCAACATAATAACTTGGTTATTAGGACAATCACTAGCATAGTGCCTCAAACTATGACATTTGAAGCATTTAAGGTCTCTGGCCATGAAATCAGACTTTGTTGGTTCCTTAGGAGCCTTAGTTCTATTTTTTTATGCTCCTTAGAAGTAGTAGCCTTGTCCTCAACCTTAGAGCTCAGTTTAGACTCTTTCTGAAAAGTAATCATAGCATAACTCGATATGTTGGAATTGTAGCTTAATCGAGTGCTTCTTCTTTTTAGCTGTTTCTCATACATTACTGCCTTGTGAATCAACTATTATATATATGCATACTCACTCACCTCCAAAAGAACAACAAGATCTCGATTAAGTCCTCCTAAAAACCAGGACATTGTGGCTTCATTAATCTATTGAATATTAGCTTGTAATATCAAAATTTCCAGCTCTTTGTAGTACTCATTCACGGTTTTAGATCCTTGAGTCAAATTCCTCAATCTGATGTGAAGCTCACGATGATAATGGCTTGGTACAAACCGTTTGCAGAGCAGCTGCTTCATATTGTTCCAACTTCGAATGGGAAGTTCTCCATTCTGTTTTCTTGCAGTAACCAGCTGATCCCACCAGTTGAGAGCATAATCATAGAATTTAGTAGCTGCAAATCACACTTTGCTCTCCTGTGTGTAGTTGTGACACTCAAATACCAGCCCAGTTTTCTTTTCGCATTCTATATAAGCATCATGGTCGCTTTTACATTGAAAGGATGGAATTTTTAGTTTCAACCCATGGGAATAGTTAGATTGTTAAGGCGTTCCTTTCCTTACACTTCTCCTAATGTGATGGCTGTGCTGAGACATATCATTACCATAACAATTTGTATCCTCTTCACTATGAATTGATTGAACTCGCCCTTGATGTGGTCGTTGTTGCTGCACATTGTTACCAAGGTTGTGATCGAGCTCTGTACTATTTCGTGCTTGTTTAGAGGAAGGTTTTTGATCCTTTCTAAACTCCTCAAACATTTGCGACATCATTTTCCTCATCTTCGCATTCATAGCTTCCATCCACAACTTGTTTTGTGCTGGAATTTCAGTTTCTTCTTCAGACATTGTACCTGCAAAAGATTACAAGACACACATGAGTAATCCAATCCTTTGGTGGATAATAATAATTGGATGAACAAGAAACATTTTATAACCCTAGAATACAAAAAGTCAATTCAGTTTTGATCAACAAACAGAAGAATACCAAGAGACACTTGAGGGAACTGAAAAGTTTTGTCAAAATAATAAGAAAACAACCTAGATCTATCAGTTTTACAACTAGATGTAATCATGTCACACTTGTTCTAACTCAGATCAGAAGTATAATCGACTAGAACTCAAAGAAGATGAAAAGTCAAGAAATAACCTGATACAAAGGAGGCTCTGATACCACTTGACACGTTCTTAAGAGGCTAATAACACCTCCTTTGGATCATTTTGTATGGGTTAAGTGAATCTGGGAAAGTTGCAAAGATGAACAGACTGAACTCGAGATGTTGAGGTCGAGTTCTGGCTCTTGAGCATGCAGAATGGAATGAAAATTGAGCAGCAAAAAGATGAAAGGATGGATTTCCTCTGGTTAAGTTTGAGCTTGATATGATGAACGAGTGAGTGTGGGTGAGAGTGAGAATGTCGACGGGATTTTCTGGTGATTTTGGTGAAGAACAATGGAATGAATGAAATTTTTAGAGGTGATGGAAAATGTCGACGGGATTTTTGGCTCTTTCCTTGTTAGATAATACACACTAAGTTAAGGATTGAGAAGACAAATTCTTCTTGCAAAGGATCAAACAAAAGATAGAATTTTTAGATAAAATGTTTGATAAATCTAAAAGGAACAAGGGTTCAGGTATATAAAAGGAAAGAAGCCACGAAATGGGCTAGAGAACTAATGGGCCAAACATACAAAGACCCAAATCATGAGCATAAAAGAAAAAAATAGTCCAACTTCATAACTCAGTTCAAAATCGCCCCTTGTAAACCTTTCAAGCATGTTGCCAATGAGGATAGATATGAAAATGTGTTTTGACAAGCCTCATTAAAAACCTTGGTCTAGAAAACCCATTAGGACAAAACTACATTCAAAGAAAAGAGTGCAAGAACACACACCTCTCATAACCCTTACTCGGCTTGAATCAAAACAAATGTAGTTTGATCAGCCGTAGTAGTAAGGTTGCTTTTATCCTGTATAAGCAATGTGCTCACGACTTCTTCCAATTTTCTAGCCTTAGCTCGAGTACTGCGTTCACTTGACAACTCGAAATCTTGTTGTACACCTTCTATTCCGAGCTCACTTGCAATTCCTTGCTCTGGTATATGCTGATGGTCAATTATCATATCAGCTAGACCTTGGATACATTATGTTTTTTTCCCATGGGGTGGCAAATACGCTCTTTTCAACAAATTTCATGAGAAGTTATGTGATAAATGTAATACTGAAGCCTTATATAGGTTAGGTATGAGAAATTAGTTTGTGAATAATCGTTTTAATGAGACATTAATTAAGATTGCTAGTTGAAGCTACTAAAGAAGGAAACCTAGAAGCTAGATTTGTTTATGGAAGAACTCTACTCTGTCTTGGAGATAATTCTAGAGAAGAATGTATGAAAACTTTTAGAGAACTACATAGGCCGACAGTAAAAACATCATTGGACTTTTATTAAATATTTATTAGTTTCTAACTTTTAATAAATTTTTGAGAATAATATTTGAACTCAAATCTCAACCGCACTCAACTAAAAAGACATAAATGGATCTTACGTCAATGAAATTGAAATTACAAAAACTAGAAAGATCCAATCAAAACGTAAATGGAAACTTGAATACCTAGAGTTACACCAAATTATAAAAAACTTTAAGTGATTGAAATCTAAGTATTAATAATACAAAACATACCGTATATATTAATCTAAACTAACTATTAATACTATACAATTCATAATTAATTATTTATTCATGAGTTGAGGAATTGAGTAATGAAAGAATTGAGGAATTTTTGTGTTCTGTGAATGATAATTAAGCAATAGAAAAGTTAAAGAAGAAGAAAAAAAAAATTGTATGATATAGTCTATATATTTTTGTAAATAGTGAGAATAACTTCTATTTAAAAATTAGTTAGATGACATACTTTTTATAATATCAAAAAAACTTAGTCCTTTTACTCATAATCATTTTTGTTTATATTAAATTTATAAATCCTTGTTTTCTTGCGTTTTCTTGTGTTTAGGATTCTTCAAACATAAATACTCTTATTGTTTTAAAATTAAATAAGATTCTAACAACAAAAAAAGTGAATCAAATAAAAGTTTATTCATAATTTTGGTTATTGCTTGAAGTTGATTGATTAATTTGTTGAAAAATCTGGTAAGATTTCATTCCAAATTTTATCTCTTAATTTTTCTTTCTCATGATTTTACAACAACAATGATGTTTTTTATATATAAAAAACAGAAGTGTAATGAAAGGAATGATCGATCTTTGAAAAATGATTGATCCCTATATATACTGAAATTAAATTAAAAAAAAGTAGAAATTAGGGATTGATTAATCCTCTTAGGTGACGTTTTTACATTTATGAAAATGTATAGACCGATCTATTGCTTCACAGATCAATCATTCCTATATAGATTGTTCAGTCTGATTATCACAACATTACATATCTGTTTCCACATGATGGTTGGATAAATTGTAATGATGAAAACTTAATGCAAATAGGCTATGAATCAAATCATCTTTATTTCTACTTTTTCTAACTTAAATCGATTGATTAATCTGTTTATGAACCGAAAGGTTGATTGATCTGTTTATGAACATAAACATGGTAAGATTATATGAAGGTTATCGATTATCATCATGAATGGTTGATTTAATAGATAGATTAGCATCATAACAACTTGAATCTCTTTATGTCTAACTCTTTATAAGATTCCATAAATCTATCTATTTAATCTTGTAACTTGAAATCATCTCCAAAATTGTTGGTATCCAAAAGGAACATGATGCTAGAGATATCTCCATCATTATGATAAAACACTTGTGCGAAATCAAATATTTTGTAGGAAGTTTAGAGAGGATCTGGCATAACAAATGCTTTGACAGAACGAATGTTCATGTCATGATCATTTTTTATATACATGTTATATAAATGATTTTAAGTAATATATTAAATATAATATTCTGTTTTTTTAGAATAATGGATGACACATTCTCTTCTTATAGAGTTAGTTTTGATGAACCTATTGAAAAAAATTCAGGCGGTTCCACTATGGTTAGCGCGAAGATATACAAATCTTGTGGTTTAGAAGCATCAACTATTTGAGTAAGATGAGAAACTTGAGAAGGAAATTTCCTGATCCTATGAGTAACTTCAATGAGATAACGATCCACATTTTACTAAGTTTAAGGACATTGAAGCTCTGACATTGATATTTAATTTGAGACATCACTGGTTTTGTATGATCTTCAAGTGTTGAATTTGAAAATACATGGTACTAGAACATGGGAAATGATTAATCATCAAAATCTCAAAACACAATCCAACAATTGGATTAGAGGGGATGTTGATTTCATATTCTAGTTCGAGATGTATTCATTGATACATTGTTGCAGCTATTTGGCTTTTGCTTATGTGAGAAATAGAAGTTGGCATGACAATAGTGACTTCTCAGTCTTGAGTAAATAGTTTTAATACTTTTCTCAAAGTAAATCATGTCTCCATGGATGAAGAAGTGGTTTATTATCTCAATTACACTCCCATTGATGATTCATAATGGATAAGAATTCAATTAAAAAATATTTCACACGAGCAATCAAGCTTATATGAGTACATGGAGTTTTATACCAAAACCACCAACTCAAAAAGCAGTGAATTCTCTAAGAAACTTGATTTTTGTTACTCACACAAACACAGTGTAGAATATGACATGATTTGATTAATATGTAAAGATGAATGTGCTAATGAACAAGTGTTGATGGAAATGTCTTACAAACACATGTTCGATATCATGATGTGGTTTGAAATTTTTAATATGTGTCTTTGTTGTAGGTATGAATTACCTCATTATTATAAATAGTTTTTATATCAAAAATTTAATATGTATTTTAACTATCAAATTAGAAGTCTATGAGCGACCTGGACAAAGATGTATGATCACAACCAACTCTTCAAGAACCAGAAAATTTGATATCATAGTCTCAAGAATAGAAATACCTTCAAACTTAACTACTTCAAGAGACAAAGTCGTGAGACAAGGCGAAGAAACCATTCAGATTCTACATCATCTATGACAACACAATAAAGACTCAAATCCACCAATAAAGCACATAAATATATGGAGAGAGGTATTAAAACTAATGCTTCATCATGATCAACATTATTCAACATAGTTAGGTGACAAACTCTACACTTAAGCACTTCACCCTCTAGAAAAAATCATTATGAGAATATTCACGAGCATCATAACTCAACTGGAATCTATTTATATCCATCTCTATGTTAGATTCCATAAATCTGTCTATGAAATCCAGGAACTCAAAATCATATCTAAAATTTCTGGTACTCAAATCCAAAGCATAAGCATGCACCATAGATTTCTCCATCATTCCAACAAAACACTTGTACAAAACTGAATCTTTCGTAGGGAGTTTAGAGAAAATCTGACATAACAAATGAACTTAAATAACAAATGTTGATGTCATTATCATTTTATGATACATGTTATACAAGTGTTTTTTTAGTAATATAATAAATAAATATCAAATATATTTTGTTTTCTTAGACTGATAAAAGACACATTTTCTTCTTATAGAGTTCGTATTGCTGAACTTATTAAAGCAGATTCAGGCCATTCCACCATGTTTAACGCCAAGATATTAATTTACTTAATTGAGAAGCATCATTTTTAAGTAAGATTAGGTAGTTGTAGAGGCGATTCCTTGATCAATCTGAGAAAATTAAATGAGAAAATGATCTGCATTTTACTAAGTATAATGACTTTGAAGTCCTGACATCAATAATTAATTCAATATATCAATATTTATGTATGATCTTGAAGTACTGAATATGGAAATACACAAAATGAGAACCAGAAAAATGATTTATCATCAAAATGTCAAAACTCAATCCAAAAAATGGATCTAAGAGAATTGTGGATGTCATATTTTAGGTCAAGATGGAATCATTGATATTTTGTTGAAGCAATTTGGATTTTGCATGCCTAAGAAATAGTAGTTGGCATAAGAAATCTACATATCTATCACTTGATAAGAAATTTTTTTACTTATCTTATAGAAGAAGTTATAACAATTCTTGCAGTTTAATCAATTTTAAGTAATCTTGTCTCCATAGACGAAGAAGTGGTCTAATCTCTTAATTACATTTTCACTAATAATTCCTAATGGAATATTTCACACAACGAGCAATTCAAGCTTATACGGATTCATGGAATCTCATACGAAACTACCAAATCAAGAAACTTGATTTATGTTGCTAACACAAGCAACACTACAGAATATGACATGATTTGTTTAATATGTCAAGAAGAATATGCTAATGAACAAGTGTTTTTGGAAATTTCATGCAAACACATATTCGATATTGCATATCTCAAGAAGTGGTTTGAAACTAATAATATTTTATGTTGTTGTAGGTATGAATCACCTCATTGTTATAAATAGTTTTTGGGTATGAACTTTAATATGTATTTTAATTGTCAAATCAGAAGTTTATGAGAGAACCGGACGAGGATTTGTGATCACAACCAAATCTTCAAAAAAATCTTAGGAATCGAAATATCTTCAAACTTGACTACTTCATGAGATATAGTCTTGAGACAAGGCAATAAAAAATTCGATGTACAGAGCATCCATGACAACACAATAAAGATTCAAATCCACCAATGAAGCAAATAAGTATATGGAGAGAGGTATTCACACTAATGCTTCAAGATTAACATAGTTCAATACAGTTAGATGACAAATTCTACACTTAAGCACTTCACAAATCCTCTAGACAAAATAATCATGAGAATGTTCACGAGCATCATAGCTTAACTGAAATATCTTTATGTCTAAATTTATGTTAGATTCCATATATCTATCTATAAATCTAGAAACTCAAAATCATCTCCAAAAAATTTGATATCCAAATCCAAAGTACTAACATGCAACCAGAGTTTTTTCCGTTGTTTCGACAAAACATTTGCGAGAAATTGAATCCTTCGTATGAAGTTTAGAGAGGATCTAACATAACAATTGATCTGTCATAAAAAATGTTTATATCATTATCATTTCCTATGGTACATGTTATATAAGTAATTTTCTAGTAATATATTTAATTAAAGAAAAGATAATTCTCTCAAATGATGGATGATACATTCTTATCTTATGAAATTAGTGTTCATGAACCCATTGAAAAAAATTCGTGCAGTTCCACCATGGTTAATGCCAAAACATATAACCCACTTGGTTTAGAAACATCAATTAAATTCTTTTACTTTACTACAATTTAATTCAATCACTTAAAAAAACAATTTTTTAATTTTATTATAGATGAAGAAATAACAATTCTTGCAACTTATTTATAGATGGAGAATTGATATAATCTCTCAGTTACACTCTTCTTAATGATTCATACTTGATGAGAACTTAATTGTGAAGAGTGTTTTTACACTATGAACAATTCAAGTTTCTATAGATTCATGGAGTGTAAATCAAGAAGTAATCAATTCCTTAAGAATGTTTGTTTATGTTTCTGACACAAAGAATACAATGAAAGATGACATGATTTGATTAATATGAGTATAAGAATGCGCTAATGAACAAGTGTTGTTAGAAATTTCATGCAAACACATGTTTGATATTGCATACATCATGAAGTGGTTTCAAGCTAATAATATGTGTCATTGCTGTATGTATGAATGTCCTAATTAGTATAAATAGTTTTTATGTCAAAGCTTTAATATGTTTTTCTAATTGTCAAATTAGAAGTGTATAAGAGACCATGACTAGGATGTGTGATCACACCCAAATCTTCAAAAACTATATAATTTGATATGAGAGTCTCAGGAAACAAAATACCATTAAACTTAACTGCTTCTAGAGACATAGTCTTGAGACAACACAAAGAAACCAATTCGGATTTTGTACCTTCCATGACAACACAATCAAGATTCAAATCCACATATGATGCACATAAATATATGAAGAGGGGCATTTAAACTAAATTTTCGTCAAGATACACATAATTCAACATAGTTAGATGACAAACTCTACACATAAGCACTTCACGTATCCTCTAGAAAAAATTCATCTTGAAAATGTTCACGAGCATCGTAACTTAACTAGAGTCTCTTTAATTCTAACCTGTATGTTAGATTTCAAATATCTATAAAATGAAATCTAGAAAAAATTGAAATTACCTCTAAAATTATTGGTATCGAAATCCAAAGCATGAACATGCAAGCATAGATATCTTCATCGTTCTGAGCAAACACTTGTGCAAAACTGAATCTTTCGTAGGGAGGTTAGAGATGATCTGACATAACAAATGTTCATGTCATTATCATTTTTATGATATATGTTATATAAGTGACTTTTTAGCAATTAATAAGTAAAAATAAATATAATATTTTGTTTGCTTAGAATGATGAATGACACATTCTCTTCTTATAGAGTTAGTGTTGATGAACATGTTGAAAAAAATTCAAGTGGTATCACCATGATTAACATCAAGATATATAATTAGCTTGGTTTACAAGCATAAAATTTTTAGGTAAGATTAAGAAGTTGAAAAGAAGATTCCTTGATCAATTTGAGAATTTCAAACAAGAGAATGATCTGTATTTTACCAAGTCTAGTGACTTTGTTTGCCTTGACTTTGATATTTATTTTGAGACATCAATTGTTATGTATAATTTTCAAGTACTAAATTTGGAAATACGCAAAACAAGAACATGGAAAATGATTTATCATCAAAATATCAAAGCTCAATCCAAGAATTGGATTAGGAGGGGAATGTGGAGGATATCATATTTTAGTTCAAGATGGAATCATTGATATGTTGTTGCAGCAATTTGGCTTTCGCATACCTTATAGTGACATCACCTTCTTAGTCTTTAGTGAATGACTTTGCTAATTCAATCATAGGGAACTCGAATTCCAATATTGCATTGCATCTATGCTTTACTTCCATCTCCATAAGTTGAGCGAGGTTTAGAAAGATCAAGAGATCAAATTAGGGAATAAATCATAATTCTGCTTCCCACAAATTGATTTAATTGTCATAACTACAATTGATTTTAGTTCTACACATATATTACTTAATACAACAATTTTTTTACTTCTCTTATATTAAAAAGAAATATAATTTTGTAGCTCATTCAGTTTTAAGTAATCTTGTCTCCATGGATAAAGAAGTGTCTATTATCTCCATTGTACTATCATTAATGATTTAATATGGATAAGAGTTCAATTCTGAAGAATATTTCACACGACGAGCAATTCAAGCTTATATGGATTCATGTATTCATTAAGAAACTTGATTTATGTTGCTGGCCCAAATAAAACATCAGGATATGACATGATTTGTTTAATTTTTCAAGAGGAATGTGATAATGAACAAGTGTTGTTCAAAATTTCATGCAAACACATGTTCGATATTGCATATTTCATGAAGTGGTTTAAAACTAATAACATGTGTCATTGTTGTAGGTATGAATCACCTCATTATTATAAATAATTTTTGAATTAAAACTTTCATATGTATTTTATTTGTCAAATTAGAAGTCTATGAGGGAACCAGACGAGGATGTGTGATCACAGCCAAATCTTCAATAACTGAATAGTTTGATATAAGAGTCTCAAGAATCAAAAAAAACTATCAAATTTAACTACTTCAAGACATAGTTTTGAGACAAGGTAAAGAAACCAATTTTAATTTTGGAGCATCCATGACAACACAATAATGATTCAAATCCACCAATGAAGCAAATAAATATATGGAGAGAGACATTCAAACCAATGCTTCGTCAAGATCAACATAGTTCAACACAGTTAGATAACAAAATATACACTTAAGCACTTCAAAGCTTTTCTAGACAAAATCATCATGAGAATGATCACAAGCATCATAACTCAAATAGAATCTTTTTATGTCTAACTCTATGTTAGATTCCATAAGTTTATCTATAAAACCCAGAAACTCGAATTCATCTCCAAAATATTTGGTATCCAAATCCAAAGCATGAACGTGCAACCAGAGATTTCTCTATCATTTCAACGAAACACTTATGCAAAACTGAATCTCTCATAGAGAGTTCAGAGAGGACCCAACCTAACAAATGATCTAACATAACAAACGTTTATGTCATTATCATTTTTTATGATACATGTAATATAAGTGATATTTTTAGTAACATAATAAATAAATATTAATATATTATTTTGTTTTCATAAAATTATGAAGGACACGTTATCTTCTTATATAGTTAGTGTTGATGAACCTATTGAAGGAAATTCTGGCGGTTCCAATATGGTTAACGCCAAAATATATAATTTACTTGGTTTACAAGCATCAATTTTTGAGTAAGAATAGGAAGTTAAAAAACAAGATTCCTTAATCAATCTAAGAAAACTAAATCATATAATTATATGCATTTTACTTAGTCTAGTAACTTTGAAGTCTTGACATCGATATTTATTTTGAGACTTAATTGGTAGATCTTCAAATTTTGAATTTGGAAATACATTAAACAAGAACATGAAAATTGATTTATCACCAAATGTCAAAACTCAATTCAGGAATTGGATTAGAGTGGAATGTGCATGTCATATTCTAGTTCAAGTTAAAATCATTGATACGTTGTAGTAGCTATTTAGATTTTTATTCCGTGAGAAATAGTAGTTGGCATGACAATAGTGACATCACCTTCTTAATCTTGAGTGAATAGATTTGCTATTTCTCTCATAGGAAACATGAGTTCTAGTATTTCATTGCATCTATGCTTCACTTTCAGCTGCATAAGTTGAACAAGCTTTGAAAAGATCAAATTAGGAAGGAATTGATTTAATTCATCATTCTAAGCTTCACTTTCAGTTCACTTTCTAATGATGAATTAAATCAATTCCTTCCTAATTTGATCTTTTCAAAGCTTGTTCAACTACTACTTCATGAGTCATATTCTTAAAATAAGGAGAGAAATCAATTCGGATTCTAGAACATCCATGACAACACAATAAAGATTCAAATCCACCAATGAAGCACATAAATATATGGTTTTGGGATTCACACTAATGTTTTATCAAGATCAACATAATTCAACACAGTTAGATGAAAAGCTATACACTTAAGCAATTCACAGTTTCATATATCTATCTATGAAATTTAGAAACTCAAAATCATCTCCAAAAAATTTGGTATCCAAATCCAAAGTACTAACATGCAAGCAGAGATTGTTTCGTCGTCTGACAAAACACTTATGTGAAACTGAATCCCTCGTAGGGAATTTAGAAAGGATCTGACATAGCAATTGATTCGTCATAACAAATGTTCATATCATTATTATTTTGTATGATACATGTTATATAAGTCAATTCTAGTAATATATTTAATCTAATAATTTTTTTTCTAAAACGATGGATGATACATTCTTTTCTGAAAGAATTAATGTTGATGAACCTATTGAAGAATTGTAAGGAGATTCAACCATGGTTTTTTTGTCAACATGGACCATAATTGGCCGGCCCATTAGCTAAGTTCGTATATAATGTAGACAGTGGAATTCGATCAGTGGATGTGCAAGTGCACCTGCCTTTAGTGGACTTACCATCTGCTACTAGACTAAAGGTCACTTTCATTCAACCATGGTTAATGCTAAGATATATAATTCACTTAATTTAGAAGCATTACTTTTATTCTTTTATTTAATTCAATCACTTGATAAGGAATTTTTTTTATTTCTATAATAGAAGAAAGAATAACAAATCTTGGAGCTTATTCATGGGTGAAGAATTAATATATTCTATAAACTACACTCTCACTAATGATTCATACTTGATGGGAATTCAATTTTAAGGAGTATTTCACACTACGAGCAATTCAAGTTTCTATACTCCCTTTGTCTCTTAAAGAGTGTCATTCTAGGTTTTTTCACACAAATTTAGAAATAATACTATAAGTCTTTTATGCCCTTAATCATTATAGGTAATAATTAATTAGATTTCATATCACTGATTTTGATTGGAGGTTAAAATTGAAATTATTTGTAAAAAGTTGCATTGGAATTGTAAAATGACACTTTTTGTAAAACACCATTTTTCCTAGAATAACACTCTTTGCGAAAGAGAGGAAGTATAAAACTACCAACTCATGAAGCAATCAATTATTTAAGGCGTATTTATGTTGCTGACGCAAAAAAAACACAATAGGAGATGATATGATTTGATTAATATCACTATAGGAATGTGCTAATGAACATGTGTTGTGAGAAATGTCATGAAAACATATGTTCGATATTGCATATCTCATGAAGTGGTTTGAAACTAATGATATGTGTCTTTGTTGTAGGTATGAATGGCCTAATTAGTATAGATAGTTTTTGTGTCAAAATATTAATATGTATTTTAATTTCAAATTAGAACTTTACAAGAAACTCGGACCAGGATGTGTAATCACAACCAAAATTTCAAGAAACTGATTGCTAGAAAAGAGAGACTCAAGAATCAAAATACCATCAAACTTAACTACTCCTAGAGACATAGTCTTTAGAAGAGGCAAAGAAACATATTCGAATTGTGGAGAGTCCATGATAACATAATAAAGACTCAAATCCACTAATGAAGCACATGAATATATAGAGAGGCGTTCCTACTAATATTTCATCAAAATTAACATAATTCAACATAGTTCGATGAAAAACTCTACAGTTAAGCATTTCAATGATCCTCCAGACAAAATCATCAATAGAATAAGTATGAGCATCATAACTGTTAGATTCCATAAATCAATCTCTGAAATTTAAAAAATTTAAATAATCTCTGAAATTTTTGGCATCCAAATCTAAAGCAGGAACATGCTTTACTATCGTCTTGGCAAAACACTTGTGCAAAACCAAATCTTGGGTGTTTAGAGAGGATTTGATATAACAAATGAGCTAACATAAAAAATGTTCGTGTCATTATCTTTCTTATGATACATGTTGTATAAGTGATTTGTTTCGTAATATATTAAATAAAGTTTTAATATAATACTTTTTTAGAATGATAGATTACACCTTCTCTTCTTAAATAGTTAGTGTTGATGAACCTATTAAAGAAAATCTAGGCGGTTCCACCATGGTTAATGCCAAGCTATATAATTCACTTGGTTTAGAAGCATCATTTTAATTATTTTAATTTACTACAATTAATTTCATTTCTATAGATCTAATAGTTGATAAGACAATTTTTTTTGCTTCTCTTATAGAAGAAGGAACAATAACTCTTGCAGCTCATTCAATTTTAAGTAATCTTGTCTCCATGGCTAAGGAAGTGGTATATTCAATTACACTCTCATAATGATTTATAATGAATAAAAAATCAATTCCAAGAATCAACGAACAATTCAAGTTTCTATGGATTCGTGGAATCTTATATCAAACCCACCAACTCAAGAACTAATCAATTCTCTGAGAATATCAATATATGTTGCTAACACAAACAACACAACTGAAGATGACATAATCTGTTTAAAATATCAAGAGGAACGTGCAAATGAACAAGTGTTGTTGGAAATGTCATGCACATGTTCTATTTGCATATCTCATCAAGTGATCTGAAACTAATAATATGTGTCACTGTTGTAGGTATGAATTCCCTCATTAGTATAAATAGTTTTTTTTCCCAAACATAATTTATATTAATAGAAAGATTCGGGGTTAAGAGGCATCCTAATCACATTACAACCCAACAAGAACTAAGATTAACAACAAATAAACACAGACGAACTTTACAAGTGGCCTTTAGTCCAGTGGCTGGTGGTAAGTTCACTATAGGCAGGCGCACAAGCACCACCAGGGATCGAGTCCCACCACCTACAAGATTTATGTAGGAATTTGGTTAATGGACAGGCCATTGTGGCCCAATATTAATATTGCCATTGACAAAAAAAACATAGAGGAACTTCCTAGGAGTTCTACAACATATGAAATATGTTCTCCAACAATTAAACTAGAGTAGGGTACCAAAAGATTTTTTTGAAACTACTACAAATAAACACTAAAGACGAGATATAGATTTAAATGCTTTGGGCACGCTTATTTGCTTCATTTTGACTACTACCATAGGATTTCTTCCTTTTAGGAGAAAACTTAACCCTTTTATTTGTCCTTACAGATGGAATGAGTTGCGGGTTTGACGTAGACACATGTGCATTGTTCATGTTGGCACTATGAATCAAATGTTCCAAAGTGTTGGTGAAGTTATGATGGGAAGTTCAAACCATATTTGGCTCATGGCATGTGGTAGGTTGAGGGACAACATTTGGGCTATGTTCTGGTTCTTGGGAGTGTTGATATGAGAAAGACACTAAGCTTTCTGTGGCTTGGTTGTCATCATATGCCACACCCCCTGGATCAACAAAGAGATGAGGAGCACGAGGGTAATACGGGCATGCATTGGTATTATGTGTTTACGGTTGGCAGTAAAGACATGTATGAGTGAGTGTTTCATATAAGAACCAAACCCCAAAATAATTTCCATTTTCAAGTCGTATCTTACGAAAGAAGCAAAACATTTTGTTGATATGAAACTGAATTATTACTCTAGCAAACAGAGGGTGCGAGATGGTCAGAGGTTCGAATTCAAATGGCATAATGTGTCCAAGCGCTCTAGTGATCCTGTGTGATGTGTGTTCTGATGAGTATTGTAGAGGAACACCATGGATATGGACCCATATATCAATGAAGTTGAGATAGTTGTATGGGGTATTCTTCCCACCTTTTAAATATCACGAACCAATTTTTGAAGGTATATGGTTGTCTCCTCAAAATAGCTGTCTCAGAGGAAAATTGGAAATGCACGAAGTTAGACTCTAATATCCAGCCATGCACACTCATAAATAACACCCATTCCCTTGGTGGTTGTTCCACAAGATCGTGGATAAAATTGATCTGCCACGTTGATAGGTCTTCCGGTCATACTGAATTTATTTCTTGTCATAACCAACTCGTATGCATGATGGGAAATGAAAAATTCCGGTTTCTGTCATCCAAGATCATAGTGTTGAATATTTTCCCAAAAGTGATAGTCCATTGTGTTGCTAATTTAAGTGAAAAAAGAAGGAACATATGGAAAAGTCGTGTAAAAGGTGTGTACTGTCGAGTGAAGAAAACAACCAATATATAATGTAATTAAGGCTCTTGTAGAAGGGGCAATGATTATTTTGTCTTTACCATAAAAAAAAGGAACATTTCGTATCTCGAGAGTGTAAGCCATGCAAGTGGCTTATATGTAATCTTGTAAAAAAATCTTCATACAAAGATATAATATGGAGACCATCGTCCAAATATTTTCAAATTATCTTTCGAGCTTCAAATAATATGGTGCCACCTTCATCTAATTTTATAATGTCAACAATCTCATAATGTAGTATATCTTTAGAGAGATTTTGCTATTAACTTACAAAAATATTATGAGAGGGTAATATGAATATATATATATATATATATATAGGATTAAAGAAAATATACTTAAGAATGAGTATGTTTAAATTAGTAAGCAAAAGAATATGAATAGTCTCATATATTAGTAGATGGATTGTGGACTAAGAAAAATATATTGAGACCATGGTAAAAAGAATTCGTTATATGGATATATGATAAAACTTTTAAGTGGATTATAAAAAGAAGATATAGATATAGGAAAGTAGTAGAAATCGATTAGAGTGATTAGCAGTGAAAGTATATAAGAGGAGCATCCAATATATTAAAGTTAAGAATTGAATTACCGAAGTAAATAATTATTGGTGTAGAAATGTAAGTATAAAGAAATATAAGAATTAGTGAGAAAATAGAATATTTAGGAATGTATCAAGTGGAATATAGAGTAAAAGTAGTTATAATATGTAGGCTTATAATAAGGAATATAGCATAATAGTATAATAGTAATTAAAATGGTCGTATAGTAAATCAGTTGTAACCTTTAATTATCATGACCATAAGGGGCATGTACCTATGCATGAATTATGTAAAGTACCTCAGAAACTTCTTAGCTTTGAATAAAAACAACTTTATTTATTGATGTTTAGAAATCTTAACTCAAAAACTATACACAAAGCTCTTTATCTTTTCTCTCTTATGATCGAACCACAACTTTGGTGATCATATATATAGAACTAGAATTTCCTTTTCCTAATCCTATTTCCTTATTGCAAGTTTTCCTTTTCTTAGAATTAGATAACTTCCTAATTCTCCTAGGATTACATCAATTGCATTTTCTTATCCTAAACAACTTGTTAGAGATTATCTTAGGCTCCAAGCTAATCATTGAAATTTATCTAACAATCTCCATCTTAAGCGTCAACTTAGCTTATGACAAATCTTGAACTCTTACTAAACTTCTCATTTGTTTGAACTTGATTCTTGCAAGGCCTTTGTTAATATATCCGCTCGTTGTTCTTCTACGTGTACGTGCTTCACAATAACTTGTCTGTTTTCAATGCATTCTCAAATAAAATGATAATGTTTGTATATGCTTTGATCGGCCATGAAAAACTGGGGTTTTAGTGAGCTCAATTGCAGATTTATTTTCAACTCGAATCTCTATCGTTGAACACTCCTTTCATGTGATTTCACTCATTAACTCCTGCAACCAAAGAGGTTGTTTTGAAGCTTCTGTGGCAGCCATGAACTCAGCTTCGTATGATGATAAGGTAACAGTCTTCTGTTTCTGTGAGCACCACGTAATTGGAGCCTCTCCAAGGTAGAAAACGTGACTTGTAGTGTTTCGTCCATCATCTATGTCAATGCAATGACTGCTGTCATTGTAACCTGTGATTTTCATTGAATTTCCCTTCTTATACTTCAAGCCATACCCGATATTTCTCTGTAAATATCTCAAAATCTGCTTCAAAGTCTTGCCATGTGATTCGCTAGGTTACTGCATATATCTACTTAATACACCAACAAAGAAAGCTAACTTTGGCCTAGTGTGTAGTATCTTAAGCACCCAATTCTTCTCCTATAAAGTGTAGCATCAATCTCTGGATCATCTTCCTGATGATTTTCGGCAGTAAACGAACTAGACCCAATATCTTGAATTTCTCCCCACATCAATTGAAACATACCTGGTCTGTCCTTGTTAGTTTCTTTTTCTCATTTCCAACTCCAAGCCTTATTTTCATTTAAAGTGACATCTCTACTAACAACTACTCTTCTTGTTGTTGGATTTAGAAGTCTGTATGCTTTTGAACTAGGTTTGATTCCAAGATGTACTAATGGCTGAGATCAATAATCAAGCTTTTTGAGACCAGCACTTTCTACTTTAGCATAGGCAAGACAACCAAATACACGTATGTGACTTATGTTTGGTTTCTTGTTCTTAAGACATTATATGGAGTTTGTCTTCTCAATGCTCTTGTAGAAACTTGATTTATCAAATACATTGAATGTCTGACTCCTTCTCCCCACAAGTAGTTTGGTACATTCATAGCTTTTAGAGTACTTCATGTCATATCCATAAGTGTTCTGTTTTTTCGTTCTACCATTCTATTTTGTTGCGGTGTACGCTGCTGTCATTTGTCTTTTAATTCCTTTTCTTTCACAGTATTCTTGGAAATTCTTTGACATGCATTCGCCACCTCTATCAGTTCTTAATGTCATGATCGTTTTCTCCAGTTCTCTTTCAATCATAAGTGTAAACTCTTTGAATTTTCCAAAAGCTTCTCCCTCTCCCTTTTCTTTTAAAAATATTGACCACAAATAATTTGTATGATCATCAATAACGACAAAAACATACCAGTTTTGAGCTGGAGTAGGTGGTGAAATTGGTCCACAAAGGTCAGCATGTATTAGTTCTAAGGCTCTTGAAGACCGATACTCACTTGCCTTAGGAAAATTGTGTCATGTTTGTTTTCCAATCAAACATGAATCAAAAAACTGTTTTTCTCCAATGATTGTTTGTAATCCTTGTACCATTTGTTGATCAGACATGTATTTAATAGTTTGAAAACTTACATGAGTAAGACGTGCATGCCACTTCCATGTTTCTTCTTCCATCTTTGTAAGAAGACATAGCGGTTTCCCAATTTCAAGCTTAATCTTTTACAACCTGTTTGGATATTTTAACCTTGATGAGAAATCTACCACTTCGATCTCGAAGAGTTAAATAGTCATGTTTCATCATTACCCTGCAGCCTTCTTCTGTTGCTTTTCCCAAGATTAAGATATTGCTTTTGAGGTCTAGAATGTAGTAGATTTCAGTCATTAATTTATGTTCTCTTGTTTTTGCTTGAAAAAGTATCTAACCTTTTCCCTCAATGTTGACACAAGATCCATCTCCGAATTTCACTCTTCCTTTGATTTTTGTGTTTAGCTTCGAGAAGTATGCTTTTCTCCTGTCATGTGGTTGCTTGCTCCGTTATCTAGATACCACAATCTTTTCTCTCTATTTTCGTCTTCACTTTTCGGCAACACCTTCTCTTCATTGTGAAAGATAACTTCTTGCATATACAATGATTCATCTGCATCTTTTGTTTCAGAATTACCTCTTTCTTCTTCTACTTTATTCATCTCTTCTAACTTCTTCTTTCTTTATGGATAGAATGAAGAAAAGTGACCCTTTTTATCACATTGGAAGCAAATTATGTTTGATCTATCCTTCTTTTCTTTGCTTCTTTCTTGTGAGTTTGAACCGCCCCGTCTCTTTCCTCTTTAACGTCATTGTCCTCTTCAGTTAAAATCAGTATTTGAGTAGAGTAGATTTCCTTGTGTTTCTTTTTCTTCTTCCTCAGATATTCTTTCTTCGTATGCCTTCAATCGTCCAACAATACCTCATAACCCATTTAGTTCAAATCTAGAACATGTTCTAGAGAAGCTATGATATGTATGTGTCTGTTTCTCGGTAATCCATTTAAAAACTTCTTAACCAGTTTCGACTCTTTATTTACTGCTCCTAATGCTGATGATTTTGAAGCTATCTCGGACATTCTTCCAGCAAATTCGTTTATTGTATTTGAATCCTTTATCTTCATTCTTTTGAATTCAGACATAAGTGTTTGAAGTCTTGCCTCTTTTACTCTTTCTGCTCCAATGTTTCTTGATTTTATTGCTTCCCAAATTCCTTTTGTGAGTCATGTTCTCCAACTTGAAGAATCAAGCTTTCTAGTATCAATTGGTACAGCATGGTTTTAGCCAAGTGATTCTTTTCTTCAACTTTTGACCTGAATCATTTGTGTCCCACACTTTGTGTACTTGCAGCAACACCTTCATCCTCATCGACCAGACTGTATAATTTGTTAAAGTCAGCATTGGACACATCACAGAAGATGGTACCGAAACCTTCTTAATTGGTTTCACGTCATCTCCCATCTCTTGTGCTTTTCTTCTTCAGCGGTTTTATCAATTCAAAGCAGGACATGGCTCTGATACCAAATAAAGTAGCTTAGAAACTTTTTAGCTTTGAATAAAGACAACTTTCTTTATTGATGTTCAGAATTCTTAAGTCAAAAACTAAGCACAAAGCTCTTAATCATTTTTTCTCTTATGATGGAACCACAACTTTGGTGATCATATATATAGAACTAGAATTTCTTTTTCCTAATCCTATTTTCTTATTACAAGTTTCCTTTTTCTTAGAAGTAGACAACTTCCTAATTCCCTTAGGATTACATCATTGCCTTTTCTTATCCTAACCAACTTGTTAGAGATTATCTTAGACTTCAAGCTAATTGTTGAAATTTATCTAACATTATTCTCTTTAAATGTATTGCCAACCTAGGAACCTCTGATTCGTAGAAACGATAGTGACAATGGTGCCATTAACCTTAGATCATTTAAAATTGAGAATCGTTCCTTGCTAAATGCTCCACCCATGTAGAAATTCCAATAGCAATGTAGTTATTAAATCTTCCATCTTTAATGACACTTTTTGACATATATAGCATTTGTCACTCGGTTCTTTGATACAGTTGTGGTAGTCATTTGAAAAAATTAATAGGCTCTTGTCAATGTACGATTTCCTGAATAACTGGAGAATATCTAGGCCACTTTTGAGGATTATCAATAGCAAATTTAACCTTGTTGTTTTCCATTCAAATATCTAGTCTTTGAATGCGTAGTTCTAAATGGCTTTGAAGCACCCATTTTAATCCTTGAAATTCCAAACTGACCTTTGATTTCACTAGCAGAAAAGTTCTTCTAGAGTGATAGCAATAAATGCATGTATTATCCCGAAGAGTCCATGCACTACTACTAAAAGAATTATCATTGGCTCAAGACACCCCCCATCACATTTTTAAATGGTACCTAGATTATGTTGATGTACCTGATTATTGTTATTATTATGTGAAGTCATTTATGGTAAGATTCCTGGATTATTAAGTCGTTTCCAAACTCGTATTTCTTTATGCATATCCGAAAGGCTTTCTTGAAGATCTGGTTGTCGTCCTTGAGTCACTATTATATTACGTTTCTTCCATATAGTCCATAGTAACTAAGACCAAATTTTATTTAACACTACAAGAAAACATGCAGTTTGCGAGAGCAATATTCGATGGCAGTTCGTTGTAAACTGGGTTTATAACGAATTAGAGACAAAACCACATTCGTCGTATCTTGATCGTCGTAAAGCACATTTTGTTATTAATTCATCGTCAAAATTGCAAAACAAATATTTTTTTGTAAAAGAGACATAAAGGTTTCGTCGTAAAAACGTTGTAACTTAGGGAAAAGAGAGAAATACTGTAAATTCATCGTAATATTATTCGACGTAACAGCATTGTTAAAGTTAAAGTCTACGTAACAATGACTTAATATTGTTAGTTTTATGATGAATTGGAGACGTAATAAGCTTACGACGAGTTAGGGACCAATAATTTAACAACAATTTTGGGATGAATACAATTGGGGACGAATCAGGGATGAAGCATGTAATGAAAAATCAAAGACGAAGCCTCTAATGACGAATAAGGGATGATGCCTTTAACGACGAGTTGGAGAAAAATACGTCTCTAATATGTAAAGAGACGTCGTTAACCCAATATTTTCTTGTAATTCATCCGAAGTTGTCCTCTTTGTTCTTAAGTTTAACACATCTGAAAAATTGAATAATAGTGATGTGTTAGAGAAACCATGAGTTGGCAATGGAAAGTTAGATAATGCTCAGAAAATGGTGCTTCAATCTCTTTTCAAATTCTATATTTGAAGAAAAACTCATTCCAATGGTACTTCAAATCCCTCTTCAAATTTGAAAATCTCATTTTTTCTTCAAATTTGAAGGATCTTCATTTCTTCCTTCATTTTTTTAATAAAACTTATTTTTTTGCAAAATGATCCTTTAATTTTTATTATTTTATTATTTTATGCATACTAGAATTTTTGGGTATGATAAGAAAGAAAAAAGTTAAAATAGTGTTAGAAACAAAACTTTTTATGAATTTCTGACTAATAAATATAACTAAATAATATAAAATGCAACATTAATATATGTAAATAAATAGCAAAAATATAAATTAAAAATACATAATTATTGCGAGTACATTTTATATTTGTCATTTGTTTTTCTATTTATGTGATATGCAATGGAATTTTATAATTTTATTAATGTTATTATTAAGTATATACTTAAAATATGTGGGTTAAATATATATATATATATATATCTGAAAAGTATTTTAGAAATTATTATTAAAATATTATATCAAAATATTATTAAAATATTCATTTGAAGTAAGAAATGAAATAAACTATTGGAACAAACTCCTCCTTCATTTATAAAAAACTTCACTTTTGAAGAAAATAATGAAGGCAAGTGTTAGCAAGGATCTTAGACCATGTGAGTTGGGAGACAATGAAAGAACATGTGAATAACTGTTTCCTCCTCTTGATCACAGATTGGACACAAATTATCAATCGGAATTCTTTTGTTACTAAATCTTCCATTAACTGTTAAGGCTCCTGATAAAGCGGGCGACATGAAAACTTTGATTTAGTAGAGTATTGATCCCACAAATACGGCTTTTGCAGCTGATAATAGGTTTTTTATATATCATTACGTTAATATGTTTTTTAGTTGACAAATTAGAAGTCTATGGAACAAAAATCACAATATATGTATTAAGTCAATTTGAGTCCATTATTCAATTTAAAATTTTATTCTCTTTAGATAATCTAAGATAGTATGCTACAATATATATATATATATATAACTACTTCAATTTTTATATAATATTGGGTTACTTGCAAAAATAACCCTTTGACTAAGTCAATTGCAAATATAACCTACCATTTTCTCTCTCTTCAAATCCTTTAAAAATATCCCGAGTTCTTTTGATAATTTCGAAAATGCCATTGCTTTTTGTTTTTTTTTTTTT
>OVBA01001168.1:0-48065 GCA_900406435.1 Lepidium aucheri
GCTCAATATAACCCGCCATTACACTTCACCAAAAATACGAGACCCTAATCGGCTTCCGCTAAATGTCCCAAACCAGGTTACTTACCATGCAAGCTTCGATTTCTCTAACCCCTTTTCAGAATTTTGAAGCCTAAATCAAGCATTAATGGGTCTCAGATTTTATTCTCTATATTTATTACTAATCATAAGCCCAAAACACCAATTTAACCACAATGATTACTTTACTACTCCCAAAACTCATCTTCTCAAAACCTTCACCTTCTTCTACACTCACCCACGCTATCCTCTTCTCCTCTCTACTTCACGCCCTAAACATACCAATGATTACCTATTTTCTCTCCCAACATATACTCTACTTCAGCTCGTAATAGATGGCACTCAAAATAAAAATGGCCCAATCACACACTCTCTCTCACCAACAACGAAATCGTTGTTCAGAGAAATGGAAAGATTTAGGCGGCTAAAAAGAGCATTTGGAGGACATGCATTGGTGGAGATAGTGCAAGAATCGAGACTCCTCCCATGCGGACATTTGGACCGTGAGAAAGACGCTACCACCTTAGTAGAGTTTGGTGATATATAAAGGAGACGAAGCTACATTCCGACCATTTCTCTTCTCTTGATATTCTCACAAAACTCTTAGCAAGAACAATGGTTGATAATTTTTGGGCAGCTTTGGAGCAATTTCATCTAGGACGACGAGATGAAGAGGTTCGCATACCGTATTATGCTTATTATGGCACGGAAGAGATGAGCCGCCTAAGCTTGGTTGTACGCCCTATGAACTACGTTCAACAAGACTTGGTGGAGATGGCTATGGACTTTCCAAGAGTGTGGCGAATGGAGACAAGAGTACATGGGAGGATTATCGATCACGACTATGTTCAATTCTTGTTCATGTCCGAAATAGATCTCGTCTCGGTCCTTCGCCGCCAGCCACTGTCGTACAACGGTTGGTTAGTTTTAATCCAAAGATGGGAACCAATAGATTCAAGCTTGTACTTCCGTTCGGTTCCTGTCTGGATTCAAATCCATGATTTGCCACTACAATACGCTTCCCAAGAGACGACTAGGCTTATTGCAAGGTCTATAGGTGAGGTTCTTGAGATCGATGTTCAAAGTTACTCAATCACAAGGGCCACCACCATTTCTGCAAAGATAAGTCTCAACCTTTTTGCTAGGTTAAAGTTCTTTAAGCCGATAAGATTTCAAAATGGTGAACGAATTCAAGTATTCATTCACTACGAAGGGATCACAAATTTCTGTCTAAATTGTTAAAAACTGACGCATGCAACTAGCTTGTACTCCTATGTTCCTTCTCCCGCAGATTATTTGCTTAATGAAGAAGAATTTGACGAACAAAGCAACTCTCCATCAGCTGCTCTTTCACAGATGGAATACCAACACTACGAGGCTAACATTATCACTCCAACTCCTCAGCACACTCACACAAGAGTCATTGATCAGTTACCAACCCAACCCGTGGAGACATTTCCGGCTTTATGGGAAACAATGCAGGATATTAGGTTAAACAATGAAGACTTTTCTCGCTTCACCGCAGCTATGGAACTTGATTTGGCAACATCTTCTGATCAAGAGGAAGTGGCGTTTCTGATCAACAGGGAGACAAAAAGGAGAAGATATCCTGACGAGGAGGAGGAACCGAGCGCCAAAACACCAAGATCTTTTTAAAGGCTCAACCGCATCAAGTTGTCAACTACCATAACTACTAGTTTAGTCTTTTGGATGGATTCGTTCTTAATCTTTTGTGTTTTAATTTACTTGTTTTAACATTTACATCTTAGGATGATTTGCTCGGGAACTTTTGTTAGTAATCAAACCTTAAGGTTTTCCGTTAGGTTTAATCACCAACAAATGTTCTACGTTGGTAAATTTCGTAATGAATGCAATCTTTTGGTTAAAAAAAAAATAGACCTAAGCATAACTACAACTATAGTTAAATCTATCTTTACAAAAGAAACTACGTAATTATTGTCTTTATTATCATCATTATTCATACAGCACTACTATACGCACAAACATTCACAATATATACGTAAGCTTAACTCAAGAAATGAGCCTCACATACACAATACAAAAAAATTACAACAAAAGAACTGTAATCATCCCTCCAGAAAATATAACACCATTTCCAGAATTAATCATCTCTACAATATTCTGAAGGTATATTAAAAAAGAGTCCGAGAGTAAAAAGAAAAAATGGAGTAAAAACCAGACCCCGACAAAACTATAATCATGACTCTCCATTTTGTCTTCGAGATCCTATGCATGCACGAGAAGTGTCACACTTTGTTACGCTGCCATTTTCTTCCTTTTTTGCCTCTTTATTATTTGATACATCATACTAATATTTATATTTGTTTTTTTTTTTTTTTCATTTAACAGTTTGTGAAGTTGGTGAAGTGATCACCACATTAGCCGATGGAGAATTATTGTGAAGGTTCCTTTGTGACTTGGTTTGTCTCTTCGTTGCAGCTACTGACGATGGTGGAGCCTCTGGCTTTTGTCCCGTTGGTTGTCTTACTTTAACTCCTCGTATTAACTAACATTAATATTAAAGCAATAATGAGTTGCCCACTGAATTTTAGATTATGAAAGTGCAAGTACCCAAACCGAAAAAACTCGAAACCGAACGGATACTAAGATACGATCAACCAACATTTATCGAATTTGAAAAAGAGTCAGAAGAAATGCCCGAAATATAAAACTAATTATTTATATATTTAATTTAGAATAAAAATAACAAAATAAAACTAAAAGATTTAGCTTTAATTAAATTAAAATTATTTTAAGAATTTTTTGAATAATTTTGAAAAATATAGACTGAAAGATTAATAAAAAAATCGGATACTCTAATCCGACGCGAACCCGACCTAAACCCGCAAAAATACCTTAACGGATTTTATATAGGTATATCCGAAATACTCGAAACCCGAAAAATCCGACACTCAGTGTTGCATTATATGAAAGTTATATAAGAAAAATGTGTAGTGTTCTCTTACATATTTGCCACATTTGACGTCGGAGTATATGACTATGAAGTCACCTTCTTGGAGCCCATTTGTTTTCACAAAATCTCCTGTAATTAAACGTAAAATTAAGGATTAACTAGAACAATAATAATAAGAGAGAAAATGTAATAATGTGAACGTTTTCAAAATCGTACCGGTGTTCTCGAGGAGATACATTCTGCTTTTGTTGTTAGGCCAAAACCTGCAACACATTTATAGAGAAGAACATTAAGTAACAGACATTGATCGAGTTCCAATATTTGGAAAATGAATAAAGACAATATTTACCTGTAGCGCATGTTCCAGACACGAGAAGTTCCAATGTCTTCCATTGCTAGAGAGATACCATCTCTTGCCTCTAGCTCCGGTAAGTGCGTCTCTGCTTCTTTCTGTTTTTTGTTTTTCCATTTTATTAAAGTAAAACTTAACAAAAAGAAATGATAATAACAAATAATATTTTTTAAGTAAAAGAAAGCAAAATGTTACAAGAAATTAGAAGTTAATTTACTTTAGGCAAGACGATCCTTCCGAGATTACCAACATCACTTTGCTTCAAGACTTTCTGTAAGAGAAACCGCAAATTTTTTTCTGGTTTCCATCCCTAAATTCAATACAAAAACACATTCAAATTCATTTGATATACTATCATCAACCGTATATAACAACAAAATGCAACTACATTTCTCAAAAGAAAACTATGAGAAGGATCGATGAATTATTGTGATTATACCTGTCGACGATCTGGTATCACCTGCTGACGTGGTATAGCAGAAGCAGAGCCAACTCGGTCCATGGTGGGTAATTGAGTCTCCATAACTGGAGGTAGTTGAGGAGGCACAGCTTGGACATTAGGCCAATACATCCAGGTCCCACCTGTGGTGGTTGTGGCCACAGGGTTAAGCTGTGGAGCCACTGTGGCACAGCTTTCTCCGATTTGGGTTTGGTTTTGTTGATTGTTGTTGTTGTTGTTATGTCTGTGGTGGTGAGATAAGAACCTTCGCTGTCTGGCCATTCGTTTCTTTCTTGCCTCCTTAGTTGCTGAAGAACACAAGCGGAGCAATCTCTGATCTCTCATTTGTCCTGTAGGAAGATAAGGATTATATTGATATGGATTCATGTTGTATCCTGTGAAACCTGTTGGCTCTCCAAATTGATTATACTGCCCGCTTGTAGGCATGGTGAATTGTGGCATGGGACCAGACTGTGGTGGTGGTGGTGGCCATGACGGTGGAGGTTCAAGTAAAGGAAGGTACTCCGATGGTGGCTGATAGTTTGCTGCAGGCATGTATCCGAAACTCGGGTCTGGAACAAAAGATGGTTGTGGTTGTGGAGGAGGAACCCATGTGGAAGGTGAGAAACAGGTTTGATCAGAAGGTGGGATTAGGTTGTTGTTATTAGGGTTAGGGTTTTGAAAAGGGTCTTGTTGGATTAATGGTTGTTGAAAAGAGGGATTGTTGTTGTTGGTGTTGGTGCGTCTTCTTTGTAAGTGATTAGTTTGGACCCATTCAAGTATCAACTTCAAAAGCTGCTTCATTGCTTCTTTTCCACCACCTAACCTTCTCGCAGCTGACTCTATCGTAGCTTTCTTTATCTTCACTTTCCTTAAATCCTCAGCTGAAACGGTCTCTTTGTTGTTCTTTAGCCACTCTAAGAACACAGAAGCGAGATCATCATCTTGTTCTAACGACGAATTCATCATTTGCATGCCTCCTTCACTGTTATTATCCGTCATCGGAACAACAACTTGGTCTTGTTGTTGTCTCTCGAGAGTTTGGTCCATCAAGTTAGGGTTTTGTGCATCGTCATCTTGGCTAAAGATGGCTGAGGTATCGAAGAACTCATTGCTATCGAGTAGATCCATGTATCCGAAAGTCTCCATCATATCAATGCAATCACCACCGCCTTCACTGCAACCAAAACCTTGACTATTGTCTAAAGGAATCTCCATAGAAGCTGTAGATTGCAATGCACCAGAAGATTCATCACAGTTTCCTGATCCGTATTGGTTTTGATTGGGAGTTGGATCTTCTCCATCTGATCTCAAAATAGCCCAAGAAGCAGCTGAGGAAGTGGAGGAAGAAGCTGCAGACGAGGAAGAAGCTGAGGAGACGATTGCGTTGACAGGAGCTGGAGATGTTGAAGAAGATGATGATGACGACATGCATGGGAAATCAGGAAGCGTTGGGAGATCTCCATAAAAGATTGAAGGGTCATGATGAACAATTAAATCATCATCTTCATGACCATGATGATGATTATGGTCTCCTCCATGGTCATCTAGCCAGATCTCTCTACCGACCTCATCCATTCCATCCATCAAAATGGCTTCATCACCATTCCCGGCGAGTATTCCACAATCCTCCGGTAGATCTCCGTCGTTCGCTGCCACATGCAAGCTTTTCATCGATTGTGATGGATCTCTGAATAGTTCTTTCTCGTGGAAATGGAAATGAAACGATAGAATAGATTGGAGAGAGAGAGAGACAAGTTAAGGTTTTGAGTATATGTACGGACAGATAGGGTTTGTATGTGACTAAGGAAGCAAAGGAAAAAAGAAAATTTAACCCAACTTGTCTATATAATCTAACCTCAAACAACATAACCTATCTGGCTATACATCGATCTCGATCTATATACATATAATCTTATAATCTCTTTCAGAATACACAAAGAGCTTCACAAGGTTTAAACTAAACCAAGAGAAGAAAGAGAATCCAAGTAAGTGATTCAACAAAAAGCTAAATACTTCCACCAACTTTAGATAAACGAAGACCAATCGTAATATGGTCTAATTTTTGTGTGTAGATCTGAAGTACACGAGATTTGATGTATTCATAAGGATTGGTCTCTTGTTCTAATGGAAACACAAAAAGAGGTTTATATTTCTGAGAGGAAGATGTACAGCTATAATAATCTCAAACCGTCTGAGTTACTTCAAGGAAGGATAAATACCAAGAAGACTCTCTCCTTTTATTTTGTCAATTATGCAGAGATGGATTATTTTACAAAACTATATTATAAACATATAGTATATGGTTAAATCACCTAAAGAAGAAGAAAAACTTAAATAAGAGAGCCCCATGTGTGTTCCAGTTTGTTCCATGATAATATTGAAGATTTTTTTTATTACTATAATTAATTTTTATATTATAAAATATGTTTAGATTAAATTGAGCCATTTTTTCTGGCCATCTTTGCAGAATTTAATAAATACAGAAGAAAAAAAAGACGGGGAGACAAGAGTTTTGATATATAAATAAAAAGATTAAACAGTTTTTTCAGAATTTGATTTTCTAAAAGAAGACAAAAAGCAAACGTTTAAAATTTGTAGTAGTGTTGACAAATTAGTTGAGCTCATAAATATTTTAAAGTTCTATTTAGGTATTGAAATATCTCATTTTGTAATGGAATAAAATAGATAATTATACATATTATAAGCTGTAAGAACTTAAAAATTAAGAGGGAAAATAGAAGACAGCTCGTGGCCGCTAGTATCTAAAGGTTTGGTACAGAAGTTTGTGCCCAAGCGACATGCGTTTAAACTTGAGTGGTGAGACCAAGCGGTGGTTCTTAACCTCTTTTTCCATATACTTAAACTATGAAGTTTCCAATTATCAACTTTCTATTGCCCTTTATTTCAATTTTTTTTATAAATGATTTTTAGTTCCTATGTAAATAATTGTCACTTTTACAAAAGTAAGTTTCCTCGGTCGGTTTAAATTTGTCTGGCCAAAAAGATTCGAAATATTTGCATTCCTAATGGAGTTAAATGATACTTTTTGCAGTCGTGAAATAGTTACTGTTACATTATTTTTGTCTTAGTTACTATTACATTTTTTTGGTAGTTATTAGAAATGGTCTCTAATCCAAAGTTTAAACTCTATCTAGAATCGAACTACGATAAAAACATTATAGAAATAGACATTAACCACTTAGACATTTAAGCCAAGATTTTTATATGACTATAGTTATATTTTTCTATGTTCAGATTGACACATTGATTTATATTTAATATAAACTTTTATATATTATTTAAGCTTAGCAATATAGAAAATTATAATGCTTGGCAATATAGAGTTTAGAAGCTGAATGAATTTTATTATTCACAAGGAGTATATATATATATATATATATCTCTACAAGAACCATAATCGATCACATAAGTATTTACAATATTAGTTTTTACTAATCTTATCTATACGCCTCTTCAAGACGAAAATATTTTAATAACACTAATTTTGGAAAATAAGTTTTGAAATCCCAATTTAGGCAAACGTTTTGTGAGAGCATCAGTTAGTTGGCCTACAGACGACGTGTGTTACATGAAGAGCACCAGAGCGAATGTTGTCTCGAAACAAAATGATAATTCAATGCTATATGTTTTATACGAGAATGGAATACCAGGTTTGCACAAAGATATGCAGCACCGATATCGTCACAATAGATTACCAGCGCAACAAATATGTTTATGTGTAGCTCACTCAACAACGAAGTTATCCAACAAAGTTCAGAGGCAGTAAGTGCGACTGCTCGATGCTCTGCTTCCGTAAAAGATTGAGAGATGCATTTTTGTTTCTTTGAAGTCCATGGGATGGGAGTACTTCCAAAAAAAATTATATAGGTATTGGTGTAAACAAAGTCATCAGTGTCACATGTCCAGTTTGCATTAGAGTATGCATGTAGCATAAAAGGTGTGTCTGACCTTAGAAAGATCCATGTGTTAATGTACCCACGAGATAGCGGAGAACACGTTTTACCACTTACCAATGTAGGTCCGTTGGAGCTTGCATATATTGGGACAGCTAGTTAACCACATAAGAGATATCAAGGCAAGTGAGTAAGAGATACTAGAGGCTACCGAGTACCCACCAGTATTCACGAGCACCATCTAGCCTCGTACCGGAATAAAGTGACAAACGAGGAGTAGGGGATATTGGACTCAAAAAAGTTTTGCTTCTAGCATTTGTTGCTGTGCCAGCAGGTCCTTAATGTATTTTTGGCATAAGATGCATTCTTCGGCTTGTACGTGTTACCTATATACCAATGAAATAACTTAGAGCTCTCATATCCTTTATTGAGAATCTGTCACCAAGTAGCCGAATGAAGTTGTCTATTCGGTCTGGATGTGTCCCTATCATAGCGATTTTTTCCACATAAACCATAATATATACCAAACCAGACTAGAGTGATAGATGAAATCAAAACCTTCACCACTGGACTAGATGTCTTGCCATAGTCTTTACCATATTCTTGGTTAAACCCACAAGCCACCAAGCGAGCCTTATGACGTGAAACCATGACATCTGGATTGTATTTTAATGTAAAGATCACCTTGGTATCAATTACATTTTAGCTTGGATGAGTGGAACTAAATCAAACGTATGATTGCAAACGGCATTAACCTCAGTATACATACCAAACTAATGAAGGTTCGCAAGAGCTTATGTTATTGTGCATGGCTTAGTCTCTTGTGTGACTACGACAGAGAGATTGAGTTTGTGTGTGGGTTTGAAAATCTTGTTTTTAGCACTTATTTTTTCATTGGATGAATGTTCATATTTAGTGGTGGTGTGCTTTCTACACGTTATTGCGGTGGTGACTGAGGAGAGTTATCAAGAACAGGAGGTTCTACAACAGAAGGAACCAAAGCATTAACAATACCTGGATCCACACCAATACTGAGTGGTGATGGTTGTGGTAATTAAGGCTATATTTGGGAGTAACTTGAGTGATCGAGTTACCTTTGTTGTTGTGTGTGAGTTGTGTCTCAGAGTTTCAAGTAATAGGACTAGACACAGAGCCACATTACTCATCGACAACAGAGAGCAAATTGGTAGTGGTGTAGGTAATGGGTATAAATGGTGTTGTGGTTCGTTAGTGTAGGCGAGGGTGAAGGTTTTGGCGCTTTAAAGGGAAAATATATTTCACCAAAGTAGACATGGCGTGATGTATAAACTCATCCAATTTCGAGATGTAAACACAAGTAGGCACTTTGATGTTGAGAGTAGCCCACAAAGACACATGCCATGGATCTTGGTGCTAGCTTGTTTGGTGCATATGGGTGAAGCCATGGGAAACACAAGCACCCAAATATCTTCAACTTTAAATAATTTGGTGTCTGTTAGAACAACTTTTTGTAGGGTGATATCTCATATATAATTCGTGTCGACATGCGGTTAATCAAGTATATTGCAGTGGAAAAGGTGTAATACCTAGTACGTGGGAGGTATGACAACATAAGTAAGGAGCGAGAGACCAGTCTCGATGATATGGTGATGTTTTCTTTCAGATACACCATTATGTTACGGGGTGTATGGTGGAGTGGTAAGATAAACGATCCCGTGTGTTGCGAGAAGCAAGTAGAGAGTAATGTATTCACCGTCGTTATCTGAGTATAAAATTTGGATTTTGGTTTGAAAATGAAAAAGGCTTTAAAGTGAGAAACGTTTGATGAACATGGAATTTTGCTTTGAGGGGATAAAACTAAGTGTATCTGGTGTAATGGTCTACAAAAATGACATAGTATTTATGATTATCATTGGAGATGGTGGGAGATGTCCACACATCAAGGAAGATAATTTCGAGTGGTTTTGAGGAGGTAATGGTTGTATTAGAGAAATGTAGTTTGTGTGTTTTATTGAGAAGGCAATTTGAGCAAAAGAAATCTTTATTCATTAAATCCAAAACTGGTAAAGAAAATACTGAAACAATAATTTTTGAGAGAGATAGTGATGGATGACCAAGTCTCAAGTACCAAGAGGTGGTCGTGGCTTTGAGCGTGGGAGTGGCGAACAGTGAAGCGATGGTAGTGGTGAAATTCGGTCATGTATGCAGATCCTGCTCAGCTTTTCCTTGGAGTAACAAGATTCTCGTGTCAAGGTCCTTCACCTGAAAACAAGAA
Organism: Lepidium aucheri; assembly: GCA_900406435.1. NCBI lineage: Eukaryota > Viridiplantae > Streptophyta > Magnoliopsida > Brassicales > Brassicaceae > Lepidium > Lepidium aucheri. Next base: position 9,934 of record OVBA01001168.1, read on the forward strand.
GGAAACTATTCCACCAAAACTTGATTAGTACAACATAATCGTTTTATCGAATTCAAATGATCAAATTCTTATGCACTGTCAGAAAATATAATGTATAAGCTAATTTAAGAGTGCGAGTGGGAGTAAAAAGTAAAGCTAAACTCATGTGTGAAATCGGTATGGTGGACCCATCAACAATCATCACATCTTCGCCTCTGTTATAAGGTTGTGTAGTGAGATGATGTATTGCACCACTGTCAAGCATCCAATTCTGAGGATGGTAGGGTTGACTCACAGCCATATTTGCTCGCGCTGCCAAGAAGATGGTGACGAGTGGTCTGCCATTTACGGTTGATGAGTGAGATACTGAGCACTATGTCAAAACACACCACATAGTTGATATTTGCCTTGATAGCCACATCATTTACGATTGTTTGGTCGTGTCTAGGGTTGTTGTGGTGACGATGGATAGGACTGATACCAATTGCCTCTATTTTGATTGCGTTTCTAATATTGATTGCGATTTGTGTTGTTGTTGTTGTTTTGATAGGAGGCGGCGTTGGCAGTGACATGGAGCGTAAAATTAAAAGTCTGAGCATCAAGTTTCGGTTCATGATTTATCAATTTTCATGAAGTTTAGTGATAGATAGAGATTTATCACGAGATTCTACTTGATCCACTGTTGTTTTGTAATCTTTCAAGTGTCCTTCTTAGATATGCTCAATTTTGTCTTCCTGGTCAAGGGGTTTGCCAAAAGGAGTGAGCTGATCAAATCTTGTGGTGAATCTTTCAATGTATTCATCAATCGATCGTGATCTTTTGACCTAGTTTTTGATTTGCTGGCAGATTTGTTTGAGGTGGTCTCTGCTAGGTTTAGCATGCATAGCAGACAAGGTTTGCCATATTTCAACAGACATTGTGGTGGTGACAAGGATCGGCTGAATTGGATTTGAGATGGCACCGAGGAGAGCATTGTAGATGAGCTTTTTTTGTTGACACCATAGAGAGTATGCAGGATTGACAGACATACCCGTGGGAGTGGTAAGCGTGGGCAGAGGAGCCATCACAATACCATCAATGTATCCTACTAGCTCATATTCGTCGAGTACACAAACTTGGCGATTCCACATAAGAAAATTAGAGACATTCAACTTAGTAACATTCGTCATATTGACGTTGAGAATAGTTGGGGTTTCTGAAACATTGATAGTTTCACTGGAGGCACAGGAGAATTGGGATTGGCCAATTAGATTTTCGAAGAATTTGAAAAATAAAAATAATAAATTAAGGTTTGAATAATATTGATGGCTCTAATACTATATAGAGTTTAGTAGCTGAATGAATCTTGTTATTCACAATATATATATATATATATAAGAGCCCTAATCGATCTATTTACAATATTTTAGTTTTTAATAATCTTATCCATAGCCAAATCGACTTTTAACATTTCTTGACTCATATGATATAGATAAAAACAAATTTAGCACCATAGTAGATTAAACTAAATACATAGATGGATTATTATATACTCGATAAATTTGAAAAAACATTTTAAGTCAATTGATTAATCGGCACTATGTGTCTTCCTTCGATTCTTTCATACTATTTTTCTAAGAACAACAAAAATAAGTAGAGAGAGAGAGAGAGATTTGTTGGGTCACATGCAAACAAGAAGCCTTTCGTCACCATTCGTGGTTTAAGCGGCGGGTTGTCTTCATATGCTGCCACGTGTCATCATGTCTGACTTCAAAGCAACCCTCCACCAATACCTATCGTTTACTTCTTCTATCGTTTACTATAACAATTGTAATCAATACTGTAGTATACTCCCTCCGTTTCATAATAAGTGTCATTCTAGCATTTTTCATACAAATTAAAGAAATATATTAAAACTTTATTATATTCTTAACATTTAATTGACTTTTGACATTTTCTTTTTTCTTATTGGTTAGTAATGAGGTTAAACTAGACCATTTATGCTAAAAGTTACCTCGTAAATTTAAAACGACACTTATTTTGAAACGAAAAAACAATCTTAAACTGACACTTATTATAAAACGAAGGGAGTAGTATTTTTTACTCGTATCTCATTAGATGATAATAATATCGTATCTACTAAAGCATCAAAAGTACTCAACGAAAGCTATACCAAACATGTTACTGTTCATTAACCGGAAAAATTATTTACATAAAATTCAAAAGTTTTAGGTCAAAAAAATATGAGCAGTCAGTAGTATTACAAAGACGTACGCATGCATACTCCTATAAACGAGTTTTTTTTTCTTTAACTCAAGAGTTGCCAAATATTATAATAGAGGTTTAGACTATTCTTCTTAAATAGTACAGTCCACAAATAGATTCTCATTTCTGAGTATTCAAATAAGTTGAAAGCATAATATAAAATAACTAGAAAAACATAATTTAGTTTCGCATAATAGAAAATTAAACATATAAACTCTTTAAAACATCAACCCACATTTGACCACAAGATCTTTCCCAACTATATACGCTTCGTTACACAAAATTATTATAATCACAACTGATTTCTGCCATATTCACTAGTAATGTAACGCCATGTAAACTCTTTCGTAAGCTTTGCATATGCCTCTGACTCAGCCTCTGCGCTTATCTATTCTTAGCCTTTAGTTTTCTCCACTTACATGCAGCCACGTCTATATTTCGTATAGTTTTCGTATATTTATACGTCTATATTCATATGTATGTATTAAATATAATATCGTAGTATCAATGATGTAATGCTTGTCTTAGGAGTATATATTTATATTCAATATATATAATAAAAAGTATCTTTTTTGTTTTATATATGAGTAATTGTGTCAGGAAAAAAGTTTTGTTTTTTCCTGATAGATAAGCATTTTTTGTTGTTGTTCTGATAAGATAGTTTTGGTTTATGACATGATGCTATACCAGCATAAATAAAATTAAAACTTGGGGGCTAAGGTATTCTTCAAAAAAAAAAAAAACCGAGAATAAATACGAATGTCGCTATATATTTGGCTTGCATGTGATGCTTTAATCTTTCAATTAAAAATATTAGTTTTAATCTATGTATAATTGTTTAGTTAATTAGAAATTAATATACAGAATAGAAATAGTAAAAATAGAAATATATATTAAATATTACGTTGAAAGTTAAAACATTAAATAACTTGGTACAAAAAATTTCCTCTTATAATTTGTAACGAATGAGTATTAGACTTTCTTTTAAGTTAACATAATGTGCAAAAAGCATAATCTGATATTATATGTTTCCTTTTTGTACTTGTACCACTATTACAAATTTACAAACGTTTTTCTTAACAGAAAAAAATATTAATAATAACGATTTCACGCACTTGGACCTTTGCTCTTGCATGTTGTTATCATTGTGGTTCGACACAATTACATATCACACCAAAACTTTGTAATTGACTTCTATCGTTAGGACTCCTAACTTAGGAGTAAGAGTAAGTTTATTGAGAATGGATTTAGTACCATCACTTGAGTACTATAATAAATAAAAACTTAATTCACATATCCTGATCATCAATATCAATCCAAAACCAATAAGAGTGAAAAAAAGAGAGCATGTTAATTGATCTCACGAATATATATAAGACGAAATTAATAACTATCAGAAAAATTAGAATTATAAGATTAAAATACGATGAAAAGTTATAAAAAAAATTTTTTTTAAAAGAATAGTTACGTGGAAGTGAATTTTGTCGTGATGGGGAGATGAATTGTGCAAGTTGCATGAATGCATTGTTGAGGAGGAAAGCTGCGATGGATAATATGTTCCCTTTTTGGGTTTCTCTTTTGTCTTTTACGATCTGTCTAAGTAATTAGGAATTGTGATCAGTTTGTTAATTAGACTGCAGCGTTGTGATTTAGGGCTTCATTGATGATTAATTAGTATTCTATATAATTATTAATAGATTTCAGAACTCTCAATATATGATATTTTATTTGTTAGTAGTTTTCTTTTCTTTTTCGAAAACTAAATTAGATTAAAATGTGTCATAGTTGATTACATAAGTTGCAACAAAAAGGAATACACCTAACTTAAGTCAATCAACTATTTGGGACCAAAATTAGAAATAATACCATTAACACCTACTTATAAATAAGCTGAGAATATAACTAAATAGATGATAGTATAGATAGAAACCGATAATATTGCTAGCATCAGGGCCGGCCCAAATATTTCTTACACCTAAAGCAAATTTTTTATTATAAAATGAATAAGATTTTGAGGGATTCGAACTAATTTTCTCAAGGTAAATTAGCAATATAGAACTACTACCATATAATAAAACCTCAAAAATGATGCCCCTAAAAGTGTTTATATATTTTGGCGCCTAAAACGCATGCTTTATGTGCTTTAGCTCAGGGCCACTAGTGCTAGCATCGTGCCTCGAATGCATAGTGACCAAGTGAGGATGTCAAAATGTGCGAGGAGCTTTGTTCGATGGATCACCTTCAAAATGATCGGGATAACGCTTGCCTTTGGATTCTTGGTTGATCAACACTTGAACATCCTGCTCAGTTGCATTGGTCGCCAAGTTAAGCTCCAAAGTTCTCGTAAAATTCCCTAATCCACCATTGGTGTTGTCTGCATCTTGATTAGCCTCCACATCGGTGTTAAGACCTAGAAACCTATGATCAATCACTCTAGTTGTGCCAGCTGTAGTTTGCAGAATCATTTCCTGAGGAATGGCTTCAAGTTCCGGTGAAGATAGTTCCGTGTGAGAGAAGTCAGCAGAAGAATCATCATTATCAAAGTTACTCGTCGAAGGCGGAAATAGAAAATCCAAAGGTTGAGGCACATAAGTACAAGCCGTGGTGTCATGAGTTAATTTTTGGCAATTAAGACAGAAGTTAGCCACATACTCATAATTAAAATAGACTTGAACTCTATCTCTGTTTTGAAACTGAACGTTCTTGAAGAATTTGAGTCTCTCAAAAGCATCAATTTCCACACAAACCCTAATCAAACCAGCTCTAGATAAAGATAGACGTTGAATGTCTACTTCAATTACCTCACCAAGGGAGAGAGCGATTTGTCGGACCGACATAGCTGATGCATAATGTAGCGGAAGATCTTCAATTTGAATCCAAATTGGTATTTTGGTGAAAAAATCTAGAGGTTTATGTGCTCTCCACCTCTGTAAGAGTACGAACCAGCCATTATAGGTGATAGGTTGTTGTCTTACCACGGACACGAGATCAGTTTCAGACTCAAAAATGAACTGCACCATATCAATATCTATGATTCTTCCTCTCACTCGAGTCCCCAAATGCCATATACGAGGAAAATCTTGTGCGAGCTCAACAAGATTCTACGCCTGGTAGTTGACCAGTTTAGCTATGAGACTTTTCCGACTCAGCTCCAAAGACGAACCATACATGAAGTTATACACGTTGATATCTGCATCCTGGCGACCCATATGAAACTGAGGAACTGAAATCCAGAAGTTATCTACCATAGTTTGTGATGAGGGTTTTGTCGAAGGAAGAAGGATAAAGAGGAAGGGTGGCCAAGAGTAGTGTTATAGACGTTAGAGGTGAGATGAAGATCGCTTGAGGGTTAATAATCATTACATGTCCTCCACTCTAGGTATTTTGATTGGGCATGATCTTGATAAAACAATTAACCAATGCATGTACATTAGGTGTAAGTAGTGCCGCCTATTGAGATAATCGATATGAGACAAGATATGGAAGAGATTTGGGGTTAACAAAGCTGATTGGTGGAGTAGATATGAGCTGCAACGTGGAGAAAGAAAAAGTAGAGAGGAAAGGTATTGGATGGAGAAAAGGAATAATGACGCCTCAAGTGTAGGAGATAGCGTGAGAGAAATCTATGGGGCATGACACTTGGAGCTCAAATGACTAGGAAGAAAGAATTGTGAAAGGGGATGATATATGGTTAGAATAATGATTATTGGGTTTAAATAAAGTAATTAAGAGTCTGAAGGAGCCCATTGAGGAGATTAAAGAGCCAAAAAAATTTATTGCAAATGATTAGGAGTTATGATTAATAAGTAGAAGAGATATAAATAGTGATGGTGATTGAGAGTAATTAAAGGTGAAGTTATGAAGTATTAACGTATTGATATACTCATCATGAAAGAATGATGATGTGGTAGTAACAAAATTCAATTTTGATGATACGGTGTTATCTAAAATATAGTAGTGATTATTGACCGTAATCACGAGAAAATTTCATTAAAAGGGGTCCAGCACCTAATAACTATAATTACTTTAACCAACTTGGCATATCCCAGGAAATATAGTCGGAGAATCTGTAGTCACAAACTACACTTCTAGCTATTTTATAAGTATGGGAATTATAATTATGAGGGATGGAATAAAAATGTATACCTTGTAGTCCTGAAAGTAGATGTTGAGTTTGGTTCGATAAATATTGTAGACGAGGCCATTGTGATGAGTTTTAGATGACTTGCATTGTTTCCGGGGAGTCCAATAGAATTGTGGCCGAAGAAATCCTAAAATCCATGATGCTTTGTAACAGCCAGATGATACCTTTTAAAGATAATTCAAGCTTAGATCCCGAATGTTGGATTACATGTCTGGCATGCATGTAGCTATTGTCTAGATTATTTTTTATGATCCAGGTACCCCCATGATGATAGCTTGTCTTTGCCCAGTAGGTGCTAAGCCAACTTGTATAGGATGTCTCGATGCTGTCAGGAACTGGCAGTGTGGATGGTTTACTTGTATAGCAAGACATCCGTTGTTGATGTGTGTTCCTTAAATTTGCCCAAAGTCTTGCCTCAGATAATCCTTCTCTAATCATGTATGCAACATCTACTTGTCTATCTTGAATCACTATAATGTTCCTGGTTTTCCAAATAGTCCATAAAATCCAAGGGAAGGCTATGTGGATGTTCTCTGGTATCCGTGTGCTCTTCCACATATTAAGTAAGTGAAAGAAATTGTACATGATTAGTAAATTATGGAAGCCTTGTATTGGTATCGGGAAGTTGGCCAGTTTCCATATTTGTCTTGCTGGGTGACATAAGAATAGTATATGATTGATTGTTTCCTGTTGGTCTCCACAGATTTTACAATTTGCTGTCGGGATAATTGCTCTAGTGACCAACTGAGCATTCACCGCTAGCGCACTCGATAAAGCCTTCCACATAAAGATTTTGATCTTATTCGGGGCATGTACTCTCCATAGTGATTTCTTAAGAACATCTATGGGATGCATTATTTCTTGAAAAATTATTAGAGTCATCCTCATTAATCTTAGTTGTGAGCCAATAACCACTTTTAACTGTGTATGCTCCTGATCTATTATAGCTCCATATCCATTTATCCCTAATGTTTGGGTACGATTGTATCTGAAGTATCTGATTGATGTCCGAGTTAATGAAATAATGGTTTAATAAATCCAAATTCCATTCTGATGATTGTAAGAGGTTAACTACTTTTAGTTCCCCAGCTAGTCTTGGTTCCCTGGGAATGGGGGTGCGTGGTTTAAAGCCCATAAGCCAGTTATCCTTCCAAACCAAAGTATAACATCCATCTCTAATTTGTCGGATTAAGCCTTCCATTAGTAGAGTTTTTCCATGTAGAATACTTCTTAATCCATATAAAGGTCTACTACCTAAGTTGCTGTCTAGAAAGGATTGTTCTCGGAAATAAATTGATTTATATGTTTTGGCAAATAACGTATCTGGATAGTGTAGGAGCCTCCTAGCTTGCTTAGCTAGCAAGGCAGTGTTAAATTTCTCAAAATCCCTGAATCCTAAACCTCCTTGCGTTTTGGGTTTGCACATTTGGTTCCAAGAGAGCCATGTAATCTTTTTTCTTTTAGCCTCTATGTTCCACCAGTATGATCTGACGATAGATGTTAGTCTTTTTCACTTAGCTCTCGTGATTTTAAGCAGAACATCGTATATACTGCAATTTCATCGCAATTGTTTTAATCAATATTTCTTTACCTCCAGTAGAGAGTGCGCGGGCGAACCAATTATTCGTTCTTTGTTTGGTCATTTCTGAAAGGAACTTAAATATTTCTGTCTTGGATCCTTTAAAGGAATCTGGCAATCCAAGATATTTATCCATTCCTTGAACCGAGTATATCTCTAAAATATTCCTGATTTGATCTTTCAATCCTTCACTAACTTGACTAAAAGTGATCGCAAATTTGTTAAAATTGATTAACTGACCTGAAAATTAGGAATATTCTAAAACGCATCTTTTGAGATCTGATGCTTCTTGTGGTGTCGCTTTTGCAGATGAATAAGTTATCATCTGCATAAAGTAGGTGGTTAATCTTGGGTCTAGTGTGGTGGAATTGAATTCCTGACAGTATGTTTTGTGAGTTCAAATAATTGAGTTCCGTGGTCAGTGTCTATGTACAGAGGATGTACAAATAAGGGGATATTGGATCTCCTTGGCGAATCCCCCTAGTACTAGTAGGTTGAATCAGTCCATGAGCTTGTCCATTAATTGACACTGAATAAGAGACCGTGGAAACGCATTGCATAATTAAATGTATCCATCTGTTGTGGAATCCGAGTTTGCGTAGTACTTCCTGGAGAAATGGCCATTCCAATCGATCGTATGCTTTGGAGATGTCTGTCTTGACAAGAATTCGGTTTCAGTAGTTGCTATGTCTGGTCGTGATATGATGATTTATCTCATCAGCAATCATGATGTTGTCACTAATTAATTTGCCTGGAGTGAAAGCCCCTTGAGTTTCAGAAATAATGTTGATCAATAATAGTTGAAGACGATGTGTAATGATCTTTGCAACCACCTTGTACAGGATCAAACATAGACTGATTGGTCTAAAATCTATCATTCGGCAAGGTATCTCTGTTTTTGGATCAAGCTAATATATGTATAATTCCATTCTGAAGGAATTATACCCTGTTCGAATATCACCTGGACTTCATGTGTTATTTGTGGGCCTACAGTTGACCAGTATTGTTAGAAAAAACATGCCGTCAATCCATCGAGTCTTGGCACAATTTGATCAAATACTAAACTTGCCTCTTTGACCTCGTTTTGTGAAACATGTGCCAGGAGTTCTTCGTTCATTGCTTGAGTGATTCTAGGCCTGATATGTTGAATGAAATCTAGTGGGTTAGCAGAGTTTGTTGATTGGAAGAGGTTATATAAAATATTGAGCTGCTAATGATCCTTTTGATCCTTCAAGATATTGTATGTGGTCAGATGCGTCTTCTAGTCTATCAATTCTATTTTTTGATGCGCTGTCGATTAACACTGGAATGGAAGAAACGTGTGTTTGCATCACCTTTGCGGAGCCATTTTTCTCAAGATTTTTGTTTCCAAAACATTTCTTTGTTGTGAACTTGTTGTAAAATTTCTGAATTAAGTCTTTCAATTTTGTTAAAGTTGGGGTTGACTTTGGTTACCTCCACTTGTATTTTCCTAGTTAAGAGGTCAATTTGAAGTTCTGAGTGATACAATTTGTCCTTTTTTTATGCGATGATTCTTTTTTGCATTGACGGATTCTATCAAGAGCTTGTAATAGATTATTTGGCAAAGATGAGTTCCAGGCTTGTTCAACTAATTCTGCAAAATTCTTATTGTGGACCCATCTCTTATCAAAAAAGAAACGTTTGGAGAAAAGATAATCCTCAGCGGCAAATTGAGTGAGGATTGGTCTATGCTCTGATCCAAAGACATCCATATAGGTAATTCTCGTTCTGGGAAACTTATGCCAAGCATCTGAGTTCCCAAAGGCTTTATCCAGTCGGATTTGGATCCAATAAGATACTCTGTGTCCCACCCAAAAGTAGTTTGGACCCGTCCTGTTAAACTCCTGCATATCACATACTTGAAGCATCTCTCTAAATAGCATCATATTTCTTTGTGGTCGCGGTGGACCCCCCAATTTTCCAGAATTATCTTGGATCTCATTAAAGTCACCAATGAGAACCCACGCTTAGTTACGATTATCGCTAATCTGTTTAAGCTGGCTCTAGACCCGATATCTATGTTGCAGAATAGGATTACCGTAGACAAACAAAACAAAAATATGATACATACCCACTCTTAAGTAAGAGTCTATTACATTAGTATTACTATTTAGAATTACCAGGTCATCCTTTGATTTCCTGAACACCACCATCCCTCCACCTAAACCAACTGGATCGACCACATGAGAATATTGATATCCCAGCCAGTGCTGGACTTTTATTATATATTCTTTATTATTTTTCTCTCCATGAGGAATAGATGGTCTAGAAATAGTTTTTTGCGTATTTTCTTGAGACGTCGAACATTTAGGGTATTCCTCAAATCCTGACAATTGCAACTGAGTATATACTCATTGGGGAGTTGGTGGCTTTGAGGTGGCCACCTCACCAGTTATATCATTCAAACTTAACGGTTCCCTAGTGCAGCTACCCGGATCCCATAATTTTGCGTTTTTAGTGGGAACCATATCCCGTAGTAACATACTATACACGTTAACTTTTTGCTTACCCATTTTGCCGCTAAAGAGATTGGATGATGATACAATAGAGTTATGCGTAATTTTGACCTGTTGAATTAGAGGGTATTTAGAGAACTATTTTCTCCCTTTCCTGCTGTTTATTAATTTGTCAACTTCTCTGTCTTTAGTTGGAGTCTCTTTATCCTTTTTTCCCTCATTAATCACCAGACTTTTATCTTGATTTATGTTATCCTTGTGTTTTGTTCCACTAAAAGTTGGCTTTGTTGCAATGGCCTTGAAGGAAGGAAGGGAGTACTGGGACTTCTCAAAAATTTAATTATTTTATTGTGAATCCGCCAATACTTTATGGGGTGAATTATCCCGGTCATTCATCTCAAGTTCCTGTTCCTTATTCTTCATGTTATCCTTTTGTGGAGATGACGATGCCGATGGTGAAAGCCATAGGAAATAAGCTTTGTCGTGGGTCAATCGGAAGCAATAGCAACATGCTTGTTTAACTCTGAAACTCATATCTAATATGTAAGACCTTCCCATTTGGTAGGCGAAAAACACGTTTTGGCCAGAGAGGATCATTAAGGTCGTACAGAATCTTGACTCTAATGAATTCATGAAGTTGAGTACGATTTTCATCATAATCAACTTCCTGTACTTCTCCTATAATGTTAGCAACTGCCCTGAATATATCTTTGGTCTGATGGTGGATAGGGATGTCATATAGACAAACCCAGAGAGGAACTTTTGTTATTTGGTAATTCTCAGTACCTTATTTTTTTTGTTCAACTACCATTCCCCACTCATCAAAATTCTAGAGGCCTAATCTAGTGATGGATTGTAGGGTTTCTTCATATGGGAATTTGAATTGGAAATAGTCTAAGAGATGACTGAACCAATAATTTGAGGAAAAACTCTCCAAATTCTAGGCATAGTAAGAAGTACCTTTGCCATGTTTTGCTTTTTTGGATTAAGGAGTCTTCAAATTAATACTATATCATTCTCCTGGGATGCGATATAGTTACCACTCAAGGGGAGGTTAATTAAAGCTTCCTCTAATAGATTTAACGATTTGAAAGTCTCTTGAAGAGAATTGGGATACATCAAACAAACAAATGGAAATTACCTTTCCGGGAGTAGATCGATTATAAAGTAACCAGATAACTAGGTTAATCAAAACTTGCTTACCTTATTAAGAGTGTGGAATAGTTGCATGCAAGGTGAAAGGATCATGGAATGAGTCTCCGAGCTACCGATCTTTTGCATGTTCACCGTATTGGGTCATATCCAAAGCTATTGATTTGTCGAGGGAGATTATCGGAGCCTTAGAAATGTTTCTAGTAGATAGCCCGATCTTATTAGAGTGTGAATTAGTTGCATGCAAGGAGAAAGATCAGGAGATGATCCTCCAAGCTACCGGTCTTCTTGCATGTCGCCGGATTATGTCAGATCCAAAGTTGATGATTCGATGAAGAAGATTCTCGAAGCTTTATGGATATCTTTAGTAGGTTGTGTTACTTATATGAGGGAAAGAGGAAAGATTGGAATGACAGTGATGAAGGAAACCAGGAAGGAAGTGAGACCAAGCACAAACGCAACAACAATATAGTTTATATTTATGTCAAATTGATATCATAAAACCATGGGTGATTGGTCTAATTCTACCCAAAAACTCTCATATAACTATAAATATACCTAAATTTTGAGGTGTTTGTTAATTCCACACAAGACTAAACTAAAACTCTAATTACACTCAAACTATTACATATAATACCAGAAACACCCAAAATTTTCATATTTTTTTCTTTGCACACAAAATTAAAATTAAAAATCTGATTTCATCTGAATTAACATACATATATAGCATAAAAACACGCAAATGATCAAGATAGTTTTTCATTAATAGAGTCATTTTTGGATCAAGTTTTTTTCGGGTTTCAGTTCCATTAATATAAGACACATTCTAGTATTTTTCATTTTTGTATCGGGTTCATTTTGGTTATTGTTGGAACCGGTCTTAGCACACCGAGCACTAAAACGATGGTTCCTGATTAAAAGAGTGGGAGAGAATGAGCAAGAACACTTGTAAGTTTGATTGGGAGCAAGAGCTTAGTTAACTAAGAACAAGAAGGAATGATTGCCGAATTGATGTTCTTATTAGACTTAGTATGCCAAAAAGTCGATCCCTTTTTCAAAGGATTGTGCATCTATTTATAGTTTATAGTGGCGGCTACATGTGTAGAAAATAAAAGAAGATTTACAAATCTTGTTGATAAGACTGAATCTGTTAAGATTCGTGCTAGATTTATGGAAGTTTTCCAAGTCAGAACATGAAAATTTCCATTTATCGTTTGATGATGTGTCATCCGACTTCCCTTCAGGTTCGTAAACCTTCCGAGACAAGATATTTTGCCGAGTCAAATATTTTATCCGAGTTGAAAACTTAGTGCTTACAACCGTGTGAATCTTTAATATTCGACCCGTTGTTTTCAGTGGACCAAAGTAGGATCTCCAATCTACCTCCAACAATTATAGATCGGATTTGAATTAAGTATTTCTAATTATTTTTATAAAAATTCAAAATTTAAAATCGGTTAGTATTAGACTTTTAACTTTAGTCTTTTACCATTTACTTTTCATCTGCACAATCTTGCTTTAACAACTTCCGAGTTCTTCTATCTTCAAACTTCGTTAAATTTTTCTAAATTCTTTTCTTCATTCATCTTTAAAACTGGGTCTTGATAATTTTAAACTTCCAAATGTTGAAGCAGATGTTAATTCTGCACTTGATGGTTTAACTGTTCGACCTTCTAAAGATCCTTCTAGGGTTTCTGAACCCATAGTTGCTCCATTTTGGGACATAGTGGAATTCCCTTCAAGGTCTAGTCGTGGGGACTCACTGCCCGCAAAGAAGGCGAGGAATGATGCGCCACTGAGGGGTAGGGGAGGTGGTAGGAGTGGTTCCACAGGTACTTCTCGTGGAAAGGGTAAGGGTATGCCTACCCGAGTTGCTGAGGACTACCTTAAAGTAATAGAACTACGATTTGAACTTTCTGCCGCCAAGGAAGAACTCGCCCGTACCAAAGATGAGTTGAAATTGGAGTGCGAAAATGTCCTCAAGTTGGTAGCTCAAAATGCGTAACTATCAGAGTTGCTAGATTATGCTGATTCTAACCAGGGTGCCACATTCAAATCTGTCGAGAAGGCTAATGACGAGGTGCTAAGGTAGCGTGCCGAGTTGGATTTGGTGAGGGGAGACTTTGATTCTCGACTACGCGAGGCATTAACTGTTGAGAACTTGAGAATCTTAGAGGTTCTTTGTGAGCGTCTGTCTAGTCGTTTCGAACGTATTGGTGCCCGATTCAACAATCTTGACAGGAACCTCGAAACTTGTTTGTCGTACGCCCAGTTTGTTGGGTCGGAAAACGCTCTCCAATTGCTTTCCAACCATGGAGTCGACATCTCTTCTGCGGTCATTGACTCAGTGACTGCCAAAGTGAACGAGTTCAAGGAGCTCGTTAATAAAGAGAACTTGATGCTGCTGCTTCCGGAGGACTTGGTCTTCCCAATTTTTGAAGTTGGAGAAGCCTCTAATGTTGGGAAAAGTGAACTCACAGAAGCATCATAATTTCTCTGGGCTTTGTTGTAGTCACCGCTTGGCTTCTTTCAGAAGTTGTACATACTTTTTCGCACTTGGTGCTTTTGTAAATATTTTTCCTGTGTAAGTGAAACAAAATTTGATCTTGAATGAAACAATTGTTTAACTGATTTGACTCGTCATTTTACGAATTTCGATTCCCGAGATCCTTTTCTTGTTTTTTGCGCATTTAGTGAAATTTTTTCCCGTGTTTAGAAAGTTTGATCTCGTTTTAGCTTAGAAAAAGAATTTTCTGTTATGCGACCTTTCAGCTGAGATTTTAGGACTTAGTTTGAATTCTAAGAATTTCAGACTCGGAAACCATATTCGTAAAAATTGGTCTAAAGAATTTTCGATTATCTGTTCAGAATCCGTGATCTAACTTTGTTTGAGACTTTCATCTCGTAACTCTGTACAAAGTTGGGCTTTGTCTTCTAAGTGAGATTTCAATCTCAGCAAATCTGTACAAAGCTTTTGCTTTGTCTTTGAAGTGAAATTTTTATCTCGGCAAATTTGTACAAAGCTTTTGCTTGGTCTTTTAAGTGAGATTTTAATCTCGGCAAATCTGTAAAAGTGTTGTTTTGCTTTTCAAGTAAGATTTTAACCTCATAAATCTGTACAAAATATTGCTCTTTTTTACGAGAATTGATCTCATAAACCTGTTTGGAACTTTGTTCCGTTTGTTTGGTGAGATTTCATCTCGAAGGGTTTACGTAATGCTTTAGGCCTTGTCTCTTCCTGTGAGAATTAGATTCCTACTAGTGTTATGAGAAGTTAATCCCGTAACAGTCAAGTATTGTATAAGTTTTTTGAGGTTGAGTTTGGTGAGGAGCTTAGACCTCGATTTTAAAGTAAGGACTAGGCCTTAGTTTGAGATTTTTGAGATTTATACTCATTGATTTTAAGTTTTTCAAAATTAGACTCGGTGAGTTGAGAACTCGGAATTTGAGATAAGGATTAGACCTTAGTTGCAGATTTTTTGAGATTTAAACTTAATAATTTTAAATTTTTGAGATTAGGCTCGGCGAGTTGAGAACTCGGCATTTGAGATAAGTATCAGACCTTAGTTGGCAATTTATTGAGGTTTAGACTCGATAAAATTTCTTTGTTTGGAATAAGTTTTTCGAGGTTGAGCTCGGCGAGATTTTAAGACTCAGCTTAAAGATAAATTGCATTTCTTTTTTGCGAGAATTTATCTCGGCTTGCGACTTGTGAAGATATAGGGTGTAACCTTTTTTTTTTAAGATGCTGACTTGGGACAAATAAAATTTTTATGGAGTTCTAGCTGAACACGTAGGTTACCTACGTACCCCGAAGGGATCAAGTCAAGACGTAGTTCTCATTACAAAACTAATTAAGTAGACAAAGATACATTAATAACGCATCGAATTCGCTGAGAGGGCGAGCTTTTAGTAGTTGTATCGCTTTCAGTTGATGGAGTACCAATTTTGAGGAATTGGCATTCCTTCCATGTTAGCGATTTTGTAGACTCGTGGCTTTACGACTTCAAATATAATATATTGCCCTTCCCAATTTGCGCCGAGTTTCCTGGCATTGAGTTTGGCTGTATTCTCAAACACTTTTCAAAGTACAAGATCTCCAACTGCAAAGTGTTATCAGCGTACTTTCTTGTTGTAGTACTTAGCGCCTTGTTGCTGATAATTTTGTACTCGAAGAAGTGCTTCATCGCGTCTTCTTTTAAGTCATCAATACTACTTTATATAGCATTATTGTTAGTGTCTTCATTCTCAGAAAGACGTTCACAGCGTAAACTTGGCACAGCTATCTCGGCTGGAACCATTGCCTCCATTCCATGAGAAAGGGAGAATGGAGTTCGTTCGGTTGATCCCCGAGTGTAGTCTGATGTGACCATAATACGCCATCCAACTCAGAAGGCCAACTTCCCTTCTTTTCTGAGAGTTGTTTCTTTAGACCATCGAGGATCTGTTTGTTCATGGCCTCAGCCTGGCCATTTCCTTGTGGGTTTTGTGGCGTTGACTTGCTTACTCGGATATTCCATCTTGCGCATAAGTTGGTGAATTTTACCAAGATGTACTGAGATTTGTTGTCAGTTACGATCTCGTATGGAAGACCACGTCGATAAATGATGTTTTTTCATACGAATTTGATTACATCTTTATCCTTGATCTGAGAGGAAGCTTCTGCTTCGACCCACTTTAAAAAGTAGTCGGTCATAACGAGCATGAACCTCCTTTGATGGGATGATGGTAATGGTCCAACTATATCCATTGCCCATCGCATGAATGGATAAGGCATTATTACCAATGTTGACTCCTTGGTTGGAGCGTGAATAATGTGTCTGTGTCTTTGACACTATCAGACTTAGCAGTGTATTCGGTGCAATGCTTTGCCATAGTCGGTCAATAATATCCAAGTTTCCTGATCTTATGTACGAGTGTTTTTCCACTGTTGTGGTTTTTTCCCACTCTATCGTGTGTCTTTTTGATGATGTCATTGACTTTGTTTTCGTGAACGTAAGTGAATAATACTCTGTTTGTACTTCTTCGGTAAAGTTTTTCGCCGACTTGAGTGTAGAAAGCACACTTGGCCTTCAACTGGTATGCTGCCCATCTGTCTTCTAACGTGTTGCTATCTAGGATCTAAGCTAAGATTTCATCTCGCCAATCCATTTTATGTTTATCATTATGTTCAGCGTTTGTCATCTCGAAATCGGATTCTTCTCGGACTTTGTCTATAACTGAGACGAGCTCTAGATCTTCCTTTGGTAACTGAGACTAGTTCTTGAATATTAGATCTAACTGATGAGAATTTGTGAAATATCACAGTTGGCAACTCGGAGTTTGATAACTATGGGATCGTTATGCGGGAAGCTGACTCCTTTGACATTTTCAACGGTGAAAGTGATCACTGAATCAATGACGTGCATGCACTCCTTGACAGGTCCTTGGTTGACTGAGGTGACTACCTTTCGTTCATATTTTCTTAATTGAACGAATAGTGTCATCACATAATTGCAATCCACCCATGATTACACCAACAACAACTCATGGATTGCCCGATCCGTTATTTTCCCCCTCTGGCTTTTGCCGTTTAGTTGCTTCCGAGACGTTAGCCTTTGGGTTTTCTGATTTGAAAGCAGCTTCTTGTTGCTTGGCTTCTTTCCGTTTCTGTGTTTTGTACCTCAGGGTTTCTTCTTCTTAAACCTCCAACTCTTCCTTATGGAATTTCTCAGCAAGAAATTTTTGTAGCTGTTTGCACTTTGCGGTCGAATTACTTGCTTTCTTATGAAACCTGCAGTATTCGTTCTGATTGTAAGTGTTATTAAATGACTAGTCACAGGGGCTATTGCTCTCCTCAACTTGGAATGTGGTTGATGGGTTTGCTTTCCCTTTATTATGCTATCTTGGCTCGTAATGGCCCTCTCTTGACCCTTTAGTTACCAAGTTTTGCTGTATAATTTGGTTTTGTGAGAGGATTTGCTTTTCCTCTATGTACTTTACATGTCTTGCCGCTCTGCAAAGGGCGTCAGAGATCGTATTGGACCTATTGAAAAAAAAGTCCCGTTTAAGTGCTTCATCAGTCACCATTCCAGTTCGGAGGGCTTAAATAGCCATGTCGTCACTGACTTTGGCCTTCGTCAGAATATTCTTGAAGCGTCCGAGATATGACTTCAAAGGCTCGTCAAAGCCTTGCCTTAAAGATCTCAACTCAGCAGTTGAGGTATCTTGATTGACGAATAAGACATATTGCTTCATGAACAACTCGGTGAATTGATTGAAATTCTCGATTGATCCGGCTGGTAGCTTGGTGAACCATAATAAGGCGTCTCTAGTTAAATTTTCTGTGAAGTGCTGACAGTAGGCTGCGTCTTCGTTATCCACAGTGTAGTTGGTACCGTTCATCATGACGTTGAAGGCACTCATGAATTCCACGGGGTCCCAATTTCTATCATAAGAAGGGCATCAAAGCCGCAATCCTATGTGTACCAAGATTCTCCTTAGTCGTGGTGCGAGTGCCGAGTTATGTGCCTAAGCTAGGATCTTTTCTATCTCGGATGTCGAGCTGGTAGCTTGATGAAATTTTTAATTTATGTTGTCCATCATCCTTAATACGGTTGCAGCGTCCAATGTTACTTGACCGTGCTGTGCAGACGTACTCGGTATAGCAGAACGATCCTGCACCGAGGTGTTAACTGGCTGCGGACTTGGGAAGTCCCTAAACAGTGTTCTTTGAACACTAGCAAATGCTTCCGTGCATGGCCTATTGATATGTGTAGTCGAGAGACTACTCTCATTCAAACGAGACTCGAGCCGATCAAACCTTTCAGCATTTTATCGCTTGGAAGCTTCATGTTGTGCGATCAGTTTTCGCACGAAGGTCCCGAGTGTCTCAGATCCCGGTGGTGGTAACAGAAGATCAGTGTCCTCCTGAGTCTCTTGGTTATTCTCTTCTTGAGTTCAAGTTGAGTTCAGGGTTTATCCATTTGTTAAATCGACGTGCTCCTGAGGGAGAGGTTCTCTCTTTTCCGGTAAGCTGATGGTGATTTCTCTTTCAACTATCTTCTGATTCTCAGAGTTTTTTCTTGCTTCTGTGAATATGTCTTTCGATATCTTCCCCACAAACGGCGCCAACTGTTGGAACCGGTCTTAGCAACGAGCACTAAAATGGTGGTTCCTGATTAAAAGAGTGGGAGAGAATGGGCAAGGACACTTGTAGGTTTAATTGGGAGCAAGAGCTTAGTTAACTAAGAACAAGAAGGAATGATTGCCGAATTGATGTTCTTATTAGACTTAGTATGCCGAAAAGTCAATCCCTTTTTCAAAGGACTGTGCATCTATTTATAGTTTTTAGAAGTTGTTGTATGTGTAGAAAATAAAGGAAGATTTACAGATCTTGTTGATAAGGCTGAGTCTGTTAAGATTCGTGCTAGATTTATGGAAGTTTTCCAAGTCAGAACAGGAAACTTCCATTTATCCTTTGATGATGTATCATCCGACTTCTCTTCAGGTTCGTGGAACCTTCCGAGATGAGACATTTTGCCGAATCGAATATTTTATTCGAGTTGATGACTTAGTGCTTACAACTGGGTAATTTTTTAATATTCGACCTGTTATTTTCAATAGACCGAAATAGGATCTTGGATCCACCTCCAACAGTTATAGATCGGATTTGAATTTAGTATTTCTATTATTTTTATAAAAATTCAAAATTTAAAATCGGTTAGTATTAGAATTTTAATTTTAATTTTGTGTGCAATTAAGAAAAGAGATATACTTTAGGTGTTTTTAATATTATGTGTAATAGTTCGGATAGAATTAGAACTTTAATTAATGTTTTGTGTGCAATAAATATGTGTTTAACTATTTAGGTACATTCATAATTATATGAAAGTTTTCGGGTAAAATTATATCGTTCATCCCAAAACCATTATAAACTGTACAGAATTTTTTCAATAGATGATTTTGTTTTTATTTATTTTTAAATGTATGATATTTATATTTTCAATACAAATATTGATCTAGTGTTTAATTTTCCAATTTATTTATATTAACTATACTAATTATGTAGTGATATCTTAATTCTTAAGTAAGTTAACAAAGAATTAATTTTAAAAATTATTTATTTTGATTAAAGATAGAAACTACAAAGGAGTGTGAGGAAGACACATCACGATTATGGGGGAGACGTGGCGTGTTTGACTCATTGTGAGGTTTTCAGTTATGCTTTGCCAATTACAGCTGCTTTACCAATTTACTTTGCGGCTCCCTTTTATATTTTCTCCAACTATTTTATTTTTGTTAGAAAACGGAGAGAATTGAGAAGTGATTTGTCCTTTATTAATGAACAAGAGTTACATATTTATAGGGGAATACAATCCTATGAATAAATAAAGTCCTTATAGAATAGGAAATAGGTTAAACCGTTTTTAATCTAATGGGCCGGTTATGGAGTTCATCCATATGATTTATAACAGTTCCCCTTGGATGACATAACCGTGCCTGACACTAAACCGAGATCTCTATAATGCGTTGGGGAATGTTGCCTCATTAAAACTTTACCAGGAAAACCCAGTGGGATAAAACCATAGTGAAGGAAAAAGAGTACAACACGCACTACTCCCCCTGATTTGAGCATCACTGTAGATCCTTAAGTCTTCGCATTCCGATCTGATGGATGAGCTTCCGGAATGTTGAAGTTGGCAATGATTTGGTGAACAGGTCGGCTGAATTCTTGCTTGATCAGATCTGTTGAACTTTGACCTGCTTGTCCTTCTGCAACTCGTGGGTGAAGAAGAACTTAGGCACAATATGCTTTGTCCGGCCCCCTTTGATGTAACCGTCCTTAAGTTGAGCAATACATGCAGCATTATCCTCGAACATAACCGTTGGCTCCTTATCTTCTTTCATGCCACAATCAGATCGGATATGTTGAGTCATGGACCGTAACCAAACACATTCTCTGCTGGCTTCGTGAATGGCTAATATTTCTGCATGATTGGATGAGGTGGCCGCAATTGTCTGCTTCATAGATTGCCAAGATATAGCCGTTCATCTATGCGTGAAAACATATCCGGTCTATGACCTAGCTTGGTGCGGATCTGACAAGTAACCTGCATCAGCAAAACCAACTAATCCATCTGTGTTATGGTTAGTGTAAAACAATCCTAAGTCCTTAGTCCCTTGTAAGTATCTTAGGACGTGTTTGATACCGTTCCAGTGCCTTTGAGTTGGACATGAACAAAAACGAGCTAGGAGACTCACGGCAAAACATATGTCTGGTCTAGTATGACTAGCCAAGTACATTAAAGCTCTTATGGCACTGAGGTATGGCACTTCCGGACTAAGAATTTCTTCATCGTCCTTCTTTGGACCGAATAGATCGCTGTCCAATCTGAGGCTTCTAACAACCATTGGGGTGGTCAATGGATGGGCCTGGTCCATATTGAATCTCTTGAGTACTTTTTCAGTGTATGCCAATTGATGCACAAGGATTCCATTAGATACATACTCAAGTTGTAGCCCCAAACAGAATTTGGTCTTGCCTAGGTCTTTCATTTCAAATTCGGCTTTCAAGCATTCTACTGTTTGGGCGATTTCACCAGATGTCTCGAGGATGTTTAAGTCATCCACATATACTGCTATGATAACAAATCCTTTGTTTGCAAACTTCTTGATGAAAATACATGGACTGATCGGATCGTTTCTATAGCCTTCTGATGAGATAGTTGCTTAACTGGTTATACCACATACGTCCGCTTTGTTTTAGTCCATATAAGGGTTTGTTCAGCCTAATGCAGTGTTGATCACGTGACCCTTTCTTATATTTGAGTTCAATGCCATCTAGTAATCTCATATATATTTTATTGTCCAGTGGGCCATAGAGATATGCGGTTACAACATCCATTAACCGTAAGTCCAATTTCTCTCTTATAACCAGGCTTATGAGGAATCGAAATGTTGTTGCATCCACCACAGGAGAATAAGTCTCTTCATAATCGATTCTGGGTCTTTGTGAGAATCCTTTTGCTACAAGTCGTGCCTTGTATCTAACAACTTCACCAAGTTCAATACTCTTTCGCACAAAAACCCATTTTTTCCCACTAGTTTGACATTAGATGGTGTCCTTAAGATCAGACCAAACACATCTCGTTTCTTTAAACTATTTAACTCCACGTTTATAGCTTCTTTCCATTTTAGCCAATCTGATCTATGAGTGCACTCTATAATGGGCGTGAGTTCTAGATCCTCTTGCGTATCCACAATTTCAAGTGCTACCTTATATGCAAATCTATCATTGATGTCGACATCCTTTCTGTTCCATCAAGTACCAGACATGATATAATTAATCGAGATCTCATTATTATCAATCCTTTCCGAACCTTGAGATTCGGCGTCCCAAACCTCGTTAACTGGTCCATTAGGGTTAGGGTTGGCTGCGTCCGTGTCTGATATCTCGGAAAAACCGGTTTGATCCATTGCACCTTTCTTTGATTTTCGAGGATTCTTATCTTTGGAACCCATAGGTCTGCCACGTTTATGAGGTGGTGCAGACACTATAGCAACTTGAGTTAGTCTATTTTGGACATCTATTCGTACTGGTGCATTATAAGCTGGTACATACGATTTAGTAACTTTCTTCGGGTCAGTAAAGGAATCTAGCAATTTATTAGCTAGCTTTTGTAAATGAATAATCTTTTGGACTTCAGATTCACATTTAGTAGTCCGAATGTCTTGTCAATTTAAGGATGTTTGATTCCATGAAATTTCCTTGACCAGCTTGTTTGTCTCTCCACCTAAGGATGGATATACCTATTCATCGAACTGACAATCCGCATATCTTGCCTTAAATAAATCTCATGTGGTCGGCTCAAGATATTTAATAATAGTGGGAGAATTAAATCCAACATATATTCTCACCCTCCTTTGAGGTCCCATCTTAGTTCTCTGTGGTGGTGTGATGGATATATAGACTGAACACTGTATTTAGGTACATTCATAATTATATGAAATTTTTCGGGTAAAATTATACCGTTCATCCCAAAACCATTATAAACTATACCGAATTTTTTCAATAGATAGATTTTGTTTTTATTTAGTTTTAAGTGTGTGATATTTATATTTTCAATACAAATATTGATCTAGTGTTTAATTTTCCAATTTATTTATATTAACTATACTAATTATGTAGTGATATCTTAATTCTTAAGTAAGTTAACAAAGAATTAATTTTAAAAATTATTTATTTTGATTAAAGATAGAAACTACAATGGAGTGTGAGGAAGACACATCACGATTATGGGGGAGACGTGGCGTATTTGACTCATTGTGAGGTTTTCCGTTATGCTTTGCCAATTACAGCTGCGTTACCAATTTACTTTGCGGCTCCCTTTTATATTTTCTCCAACTATTTTGTTTTTTCTTTTTCTACAAATTTGTAACAACAATTTAAATAATATATTTTCATGGACGCAAATGAAATTCATATTTTTTAGATAGCTATTTATATATATATATATATATATAATCTCAAAATCTAAATTCAATTTTAACATTGTTTATTACAAAATTACTATTCATATTAGAAACTATATTCTTCTAAAAAACAATTTCCAATTTAACTCATGTTAGATTATAAAAAAATAGATAATCAATATTACGGAATATGATTAATCAAAAAATAATTCATCAGAAGCCTTTATCATAGTAGGCCAAGAAGTTAGTTTTAAAGTTCAACACTTAAGAAATTAAGGCGAATGAACAATCCTGGAATTCACTATGAAAGCAGGCCAAATCATCTGTAAAAGGGGAGAAGGTGGGTCAGCATCCTAGATCAGCACCATCTTCAGTACTTTAGTGCAATCTGTCATAAACACCACCTCTGAAAAGTGAAGGGATATGAGAGAAGACATAGCCCAAATAAGAACCTCGATCTCATAGTGTAACAGAGTGACACAACAAAAAACACCATGTACACTCCAATTCGCTCCTCCAACACCATCAGCAAAATAATACCACCTCAATCCAATACTAAGATTCTTTCTAAGAGCCATCTATTAGGCATTTATACCCAGTAAAGGCTGGAGAAAGAGATAAAGGCATATGCAATAATTGCTTATCCACTTGAGATACCCGAGAGCACCCTGTAGCAACCAAAGAAGAAAAATCTGATTAAACCTTCGCATTGTGCCATGCAGACGCCTTCTCTACCGTGTGAGAAATAATATCTGGAGGGGACCTATCAATATCAAAAGAAACTTTCTCATTTATGGCCATCCAAATGAATCATAATAACCAAAGATAACTGTTTTTATCCACATTCAGAGGAATTTACCAGAAAAGATAATCAAAATTCGAATAAATTGAAGCATCTGGGAAGACATCAACGGCAGATGCCTGATAAAGCCCATGCCTGAACCAAGGGAGGACATTCAAACATAACATGATTGACTATCTCCAAATTCGCACCACAACGTCCACACGATCTTGCACATGAAACATCCCTATGAGCTAAATTAGTTCTGACAGCCAAATGACCAAAAATTTCCTGCCACCACATAAAGTGCTTCAACTTGGACAGACACTCTTCTTTCCATGCTTGTCTCTGCAAGTTTTTAATTGAAGGATCAAACCTTTTGCACTCCTAATCCGACAGATTCTGCTCATTCCAATATTCAGATTTTACTAAGTATTTACCAAATTTGGTAAAATGTCAACATAACCAATCCTTTTTTAGGATAACTTGGAACTAGAATCCCTAAGATCAAACGGGCATCATGTGGGTCAAATAATTGACGAACCAATACATGACGCCAACAACAAAGCTAAGGGTCAATCAGTTGGTCCACAGTAAGATGTGAATGAACTGAAGATCCCTCCCGAACAAGAGGACGGAGGATGGAATATGGAATCCAAGGGTCATGCAAACCGATATTGTAGTCCTATTCCCTACCCGTTTAATTAATCCCTTGCAGAAATAATACTTTGCTAAACACCCGATAGGCTACTAAAGGGTTTGACCCTGGGAAATAACAAACCCAAAAAACTCTAGAAAACAAACTCATGAGAATCAATAAGCTGCCATAATTGCTTAGCAAGAAGTGTTGTATTCAACTTCTCAATAACCCTAAAGCCTACTCCACCTTCCTGTTTACCATGACACAACTTGGACCACGTAGCCCAATTGATACCTTTTGTTGACTCAGAATTTCTCCACCAAAAATCTGCTATGGCCAAAATAATCTTGGAAGTAAAAACTTTAGGCAAATGATAAAAAGACATGACATATGTCAACATAGCCATCAGAACCGATTTAATAAGAACCTCCTTACCCTCTTTTGATAGAAATTTAGAAGACCAAGAATTAGTACGAGCTTCAATCTTATCCCTAACAAAAGTAAAAACCTTAGATTTAAGACTTTGGCCTTTTGGGAGCCCTAAATTAGATCTTATACCCTCCAATGGAACGAATACCAAATATGTCATGAACCTTGTGCTTAGAGACATCTGAGACGTAGTGACCAAACTGAATAGAAGATTTAGCAAAATTATTATGTTGACCAGAAACTCCACCGTAATCTGGAAGGATTTCCAAATTTTTTGAGGATTCCTCCCTGCTATTTGCCTTATAGTAGAAGAGACTATAATCTGCGAAAGGCAAATGAGAAACTGAAGGACTCCTCCGAACAATAACAACTCCTAAGATCAAGCCATCTAGTTCAGCCTTTTTAAGTTTCGAAATTGCCATGCATTAACCCACAATGAGGAACTATCCGTCCATGAGGACAACCATTGATCAGAACAGAATAGCAAACCAAACAAACAATGCATAACACAAGAAACCCAATGAGAATGAAAACCAAACCATAGAAGCAGATGTTCTAAAAACTCCAAGTCAACCTTGTCATATGTTTTACTCATATCAGTTTTGATGGCCATATACTTTCCCTGGACACCCTTGTCCGTCCTAAGAACATGAAACATCTCTTGAGCTATAAAGTTATTATCAAATATAAGTCACCACGAAACAAAATCAGACTACATATCCAAAACTAGATGCAAAAGGATCTCCCTCAACCAAAGACCAAAAAACCTTTGAATAAATTTTATACACAATATTGCATAAACTGATAGGACGATATTCAGAGATCACAGTGGGACGCCCAATCTTAGGGACCAAACAAATAATTGTGAGATTCAAACTAGGATCAAGCACCCCTGAAACAATGAAATTGTTCACCAATTGAACAATATCATCCTTAACAACTAAACAAGATTCTTAAAGCAGACATCTCTTCTGGACTCAGAGCTTTCCTCGGGTCCATCATAAACAAAGCATGTTTCACCTCCTCTTCCTAGGCCGGTCTCATCAATGACATGTTCCAATCCTCCAAAACTTGGGACTCAATATTCTCAAAAGAAAGAGTTGAGGACAAGATGTCTTCTGAAGTAAACAAATCCCAAAAATATATGACAGCCTCAACAGCAATATCTTCTTTCTTAGACACCCATTGCCGTGCATGGTTAAGAAGACCAGTAATCTTGTTAACAGCCCTACATTGCTTAGTTTGAGCATGAATTCTTTTTAATTTAACTTTTAAAGAAATTTCATGATTAACATAATCTTTAAAAAAAATCCATAGTTATCATAATCTTTAATAATTCTTATATAAAGAAAATATCATTTATCTTTTTCCATCATAAGTTTTTCATTCACCAAAAATTGTAGAAAAAAGTAATCGAAAATAAGAATTCAAAGCTTGACAATTTGTGGCATCGATCTATAAGATGTGGCATCGATCTCATTTTCTCATTCCTATCTTGACAATTTCAATCCATAATCCATTGGTATTTGGACCGGATTACAATCAATCATTCCCGCTTATTCTAGGATTTTTAGTGCATAACGTTGTTGATTCAAAACTATCCCACCTTGAGATTGACTCACTTCAATCCCGAGATAATACATTAGCTTTCTTAGATTACTCATTTCAAACTTTGATGACATCTTAAGCTTGAAATCATATTTGATCCTCTTATTTGTACCCCTGACAAATAAATCATCATCATAAACAACAACAAGAAGTAGTTCATCCGATTTTATTACCTTTCGATAAACCGATGGTTCCTTAAAACATCTTTCAAACTTGAGCTCTTTAAGTATTTGATTGAGCTTATCGTTCTAAGCTCTTGGTGCTTGCTTCAAACCATACAAGGCCTTGTCAAGTTTTTAGACTTTTCTTTCACTTCTTTTTACTTAAATCCTTCCAATTGTGAAACAAAAACGGTTTCCTTTAACTCACAATGAAGACAAGCTGTCTTTTCATCAAGATGATGAATCTCCCGTCCGTTTGATGATACACGATTAACAAGCAATTAAATTTTTTCAGTTCTTGCTACTGGTGCAAAGACTTTTTCATAGTCTATTCCATGCTTTTGGACATACCCTTTAACTACAAGTCTAGACTTTAATTTGTTGATACTCCTATCAGAGTTCCTCTTAATCTTGAACACCCACTTCAAACATATTGCCTTAGCACCACTTGGAAGATCGACGAGATTCCAAGTTTTGTTTTTAAATATGGACTCAATTTCATCTCACAAGCATCTAGCTATACTTTCAATTCCTTGGCTTCTTGAAAGTTTTCTTGGTTCTTCGTCAAGACAAAGAAGTACTCCAAAAGCAAGACATAATCATCCAAATATTTTTGCCTTGTAATTGTTCTTTGTGATCTCCTAAAGTCCGATGTAGAATCAACTTGTTCTATCTATTGTTCTTGTAGATCATCGTTTTCTTCTTCACCATCCGATTCCTCTCGAATATCATTACTTCCGCGTGAAGTTTCTACAAGATCTTCAGATATATTGCTTGATCTTCAAGTCATGAGCTTGTTGAGAAATCGAATCTCCAATCACAATACTGAAACTTCCTTCTTGATTTTGTGTCTTTAAATTCGAGTTCCATCCTTTAGTTTCATCAAAGTCTACATTTCAACTAACCACAATTGATTCGAGGGATCCAATAATCGATATGCCTTAGAACTGGGTTTTATACCACGATGAACAAGAACTAGTGACCTATTGTCGAGCTTTTTTAAGTGTGGTGTCTTGATTTTTGCATACCCAATGCATCCAAAAATCTGCAGATGGATAATGTTTGGTTTCTTTTCTCGGAAAACCTCATAAGGAGTTTTCTCCTTGACATCTCTTCTTGCGATATGATGCAAGAGATATGTTAAGTGTTGAACTGCTTCCCCTTAAAGATAATTAGGCAACCGCATATGTTTCATTATACTCTTTGCATCTCCATTAATGTTCTATTTTGTCTTTCAACCATTCTCTTTTGTTTAGGAGTATATGGTGCAGTATGATGTCTTTTAATTCTTATTTCTTCACAAAAAGAACCAAATTCTTTGAATAAGAACTCTCCTCCTCTATCAGTTCGAAACAGTCTAATCCTTTCTTTAGTCTCTTTCTCGACTATATTGATGAATCTTTTGAATTTTTCAAAAGCCTCACTCTTTTCCTTCATCAAAATAGTCCTTAAATTTTTAATTTTCCTTTTTTGTATAGACTTTCATTTCTTTTTGTTTTGTCAATTTTGTTTCTTTTTCATGTCAGCTGTTAATATATGTTTTAAAAATTTTATTTACAATTTTTTTATTTTATTTAAAAACATGATACTAATATTGCCGTAAAATATATTTTTGGTATGAAATAACTTATAAAAAATAGTTACAATGTATTTTAAATCTCTATTATTTATGTATGTATATTTGCATTATTTTAAGTATTATGTTGTTGTTTTTATATCTGGTCGTCAATATTATGCTGATATTTGTTATTATATATAATCTTTACACAAATTCTTTTTGTCAGTAACTGAATCGACAAGGATTAATCTATAGCCTATAAAACCTAAAACCCTTAAAATTTATATTTAATATGTTCAATTGGTAGAGAGAAGGAAGCGAATCCTAAATGTTATAAGTCATTAGCTGGATCATTCTAACCACCAAATTAAGAAGAATTCGACTACACAAAAAAATTAGGGAAAATTACTATGATAACCTACTTTAATTTATAAATTACTTATATAACTTTTTTTTTAAAATTACTTATATAACCTACTTTTTTCTCTATTATTATTAATTACCATTATACCCTTTTACCAAAAAAGAGGATGATTTGTAGTTTTCCTTTTCATATTGACAGTATGTAATTCATAATGATTTTAATAAGATTATTCAAAAATAGAAATATTCTAGATTTATAAAAAAGATATTCTATTCCCTTTTAAAATTATATATACCCAAGAAAACTTCTCCATGAGCTAAGAAATTCTTAAATTATGGTGCAAGAAACAAAAGATTTTAGTTATATCAATAAGGAATCATTGCATATTGATATTCAGGTAATAATTATGTCAAATTATCTGCTTTTTTGGTTTTGTTATTGAAAGTTTTTAGCTTTAACAGACTTCCTGCAAGTCCGCCAAAAAATTATGGCAGACTTCCTGCAAGTCTGCCAAATTCTGATAGACTTCCTGCAAGTCTGCCAAATTCTGGTAGACTTCCTGCAAGTCTGCCAAAATTCCGGCAGACTTCCTGCAAGTCTGCCAAAATTCTGGCAGACTTCCCGCAAGTCTGCCAAATTTCTGGCATACTTTCTGCAAGTATACCAAAATTCTGGCAGACTTTCTACAAGTCTACCAAAATTCTGGCAGACTTCCCGCAAGTCTGCCAAAATCTGGCATACTTTTTTTTTTGGATGCAGCAACCGATCGATCCGTATAGATCACCAATATATTCGATAAACTTCGAACCAGAATAATATGGATCGATCGGTCTACACCAATATATTCGATAAACTTCAAACCAGAATAATACGGATCGATCGGTCTTTGATCGATCCGTATTGTTCTGGTTTGAATTTAACGAATATAATTACGTAAACCGATCGGTCTATACCTAGATCGATCGGTCTTGTTTGTTCTGAAAAAAAAACAATGTATCTTAAGTCAACATCATATATGGATCTATCATATTTAGCGAATAAAAATAAAATAAAAGACCGAGCAGTAGATTCATATCACAAAAAAAACATTCGATTCAAAAGTTGGTTCCTAATATTTCAACTCATCAAAAATCTCTAAAGGTAGCTTCTCTCTTACAATCTTCATGTTTGAAAAGAGAAAAGGTTCTTCTTTTTGGGAAAATTAAAACAGGAAAACTAAAAAAAATTCAACGTGATTAGTTTTATAGGGAATCAAAACTAGAACAGTAGGTTTTTGTTTCTGGAAAAGTTGAAGACAAACTAGAAGGATTATATGGAATGTTTGAAGTGAAGGGTAAAATAGGTATATTTGAAAAAAGTAGGTTATCTAAGTAATTAAAATAAAAAGAGGTTATCTTANGTTATATTAGTTAATTTTTTCAAAAAAATATGTTATGTAAAAGTAAAATTTTAAATAGAACGTGTATATAAAGATACTACTAACATACTTAATTAAAACATTATTTTCCTATATTTATATTAAAATAATATACAGAATAGTAAAATATTCGTTTATGTTTCCATGTTAAATCGGACATCTTGCAGCTAATCTAGAGCTTGATCTAGCAACAACAGACAACCAACTGAGGTTCAAGTGCTCATAAACAGAGAATCTAAGCGCAAACGTTATCCTGATCACGGTAAGGAACAAGCTAACAAGGGGCCAAGAACCAACTAATGGAAGGTGCCGGCGAAATGATAATAGGAGGAGAGTTAAGACTCCTTCTCTGTCCACATACTCGAGCGTCAGGATGGATTCCTTTTAATATTGATTTAGTCACAAATTAACGTTAAATTTCTCTTTTTGCGGCTCATCAAAATTCAGATTACTCCTCTGTTTTTAGGCTTTATTTTGTTTTTGTCAACAATTGGATCGACAAGACTCGATCCATAGCATAGCGCACACTCTAAAATCCCTTTTAATTCTACTAGTGTAGTGGGGAGGAATCGAACCCCGGTACCCTGAGTTATTAGCTGGATCATCCTAACCACCAGACTTTATTAAGGTTAAGGTTTTATTTTGGTTATGCTTTAATATTTCCTCATCTTGTAATCAGATTTCTACAACTATATAAATTTTTTTGCTTTGTCAAAAAAAAAACATATATGCCTATAAAACCAAAATCAACAAAAAAGAAAGTTCTTAAAAAATTTAAATTCATATATACGCAGGAAAATCACCTAGTTGTCATTAGAAAATCACAGCAAACAAATCTCATCATTTTATGCATTATGAGAAAGTCATTATCCTAATTAAATATTTTTAAAAATAGGTGTTTTTTTCTCATTATCCGAGACAGACAGTATATGAGAGCATAAGATCACTATTATTGGTAGTTTTTAATGGGTTTTCTAAATTTTTATAATATTAAAATAATTAGAAAAGATAAGAGAGAAGAGAGAGAGTTTATTAATTAATAAACTCTCACCAAATATTAGAGACTCTAAGTGGACACTTGTCCCTATCTAATTGACTATCATTTAAAAGGAAAAAGAAAAATTAATTAAAAAATAAACACTTCTAAAAATAATATTATTTTATCATTTAAGAAACTCATTTTTCTGATACTACCAATAAGGTTGTTCTAAGAATGTCTAAATAGTATTCAACATGTTCTAACTTCTAAGACCATCATTATTGGTAGTTTCTAATAATTAAATAATGATTAAAGTAGAAAAAAGTAGAGTTAAGAGATGGTAATTTGTTTTGAGTTTGTATGGGTGATTATTGGTAGTTTCTAGGAAGAGTTTCTTAAATTAAAAAAAAAGAAAAGAAAATAGTTAATATAGTTATTATTGGATAGGATTAATTGTAAGACATACACTTAAGTAGAATAAATAGTTTTAAACAAAATCAATTAAATCATAATTTGTTGAAAATTTAGTCCATAATGAAAATTTAGTCCATATATGCTCTTAAATTTTATATAAAAAATTTTGAACTGGAAAGCAACCAGAACCATTACTAATGACACCATATAATGAACCAATAAAGAATACGTGTATGTTATTATTTCGTGGCTGGTGGTAAGTCCACTAAACGCAGGTGCACATGCACAACTAGGGATCAAGTCCCACCATCTACAAGATTTATGTAGAAACTTGGCTAATGGACTAACTTTTGTGGTCCATATTGGTATACTTGTTGAAAAAAAAACAAAAACAAAAAATAATTGAAAGAAAAGAAAAAAGAAAAACAAAATACAATAGTAGAAAAAAAGGATAAAAAAAAGAACAGTGACCAAAGAAAAAGAAGTGGAACAGGTGATAAACCAATCATATTGAAACAGGTGAGCGTTTCTTAACACTCAGATGTTTCTTATTTAAGAAACGATTCTTTCTCTTTTATTTTCATTTACAATTAATTTTAATCAAAAATAAATCTAAGGAACTTTCTAAAACCAATGATGCTAAATATGAGATTATAAGAGTTTCTTAAGAATAAAAAATAAAAAATAAATAAAAAAAGAAGAGAGATGAGTCTCTTAAGAAAGAGATTTAAGAAATTTAAGGAAGAGACTTAAGATAACATTTAACACATGTGTCTTTTTTTCATTGGTTCATTTATTTTTCTAAAATTAAAATTTAATTCGAAAAATATATTATATTAAAATATTATATTCTAATTGGTGAGATAGAAAAAAAAAAAAAAATTGGTGAGATAGACAAATTATGAGTTTCAGCATTAAACATGCTCTAAAGATAAAAAGATTGCATCTTCAAATTAGGCAAAAATTTATATTTATACTTTGGCTTTAGTAACAGGTTACAAAGAATTTGAATTACGAATATTAAACTAAGAGGTACAGAAAAAACAGAAAGAAACAAAAAAGGAAAAATATTTATTCTTAGTCTCAAGAGATGATTTCTTGAATCAAACCTGACATGATAAGTTTCTCTAATTCAACTACAGTTTGATGAGTTTCATCGATCTGAAACTCACTTCTCCAACCCAAATCCCAAACACCACTTGCCATCTCTGTCTTCCTATCCTTTAAATCCTTCTCCAACACCAAGTG
Organism: Lepidium aucheri; assembly: GCA_900406435.1. Lineage (NCBI taxonomy): Eukaryota > Viridiplantae > Streptophyta > Magnoliopsida > Brassicales > Brassicaceae > Lepidium > Lepidium aucheri. The sequence goes on from OVBA01001168.1 coordinate 42,562, forward strand.
AATACTCTCTTGAACGAAGTTGTTCTGTCCTGAAAATGTCTCTTTGTAACTTCTCAGAGACTTAAACTCATCACAGACTTCCATTACCAACTCATCAATGTGTAAAGAGCTTCTTTGGAGACGAGTAAGACTTCTGCGTCTAGCTACTTCTTTGGCAAAGTCTAATGCAAGTCGTTGGTCTGAGATCATAATGCTGTATTTATCTTGGAAGGCTGATTCTCGGCTTCTTTTGGTGTTGGTGTTGAAGTCAAAGAGATACTCTGCGTAGCTGATGAATTCTGAGGAGCTGGATAAGAATGATTTAAGATCGATTTGGGAGGAATCTGGCTCGTGAGAATGCTGAACTTTGGCATCAGAAGAACATACTTCTCCATTGTCACAGTGGCCTATACAAAAACAAATATAACAGACTAACATATGAGGCAATGCTCTATAGAATCAAGCTCTGGAAACATAAGAAACTTGTGTAGTAATCACCTTGAAGAGTGTTAAACTCTGAAGAAGTGGTTTCTTCTGACATAAGTTGATTTACTGATCCGTGTGTATCCTGTGAAGAACTTGAATTATTCTCTGAACCGAGGTCCTTGTCTTGTTGACGGTGTTTCTTCTTGGCCTAGATGAGAAGAAACAGGGTTAATGAAAGTATATAAAGTTAGACATAAAAACTATACATTGAGACAGTGAGAAAGATTGCTCACATTTGGTCTACCAGCTTCACTAGACTTCTTTTCCCGACTGGTTCGTTTCTGATCACCAGTACTAGAGCTTGAGCTCAACCTGCTCGAACGTCGACTCTTGGTTTTTGAATTATCTAAAGAATTGTTCGATTTCTTGTGATCTGAAGGAGTGTTAGGTGGCTTAAGAGCTCGATCATGAGGTCTAGATCTATCTTTACCTTCACTAACATCCTTCTTAACAGCAATCTTTTTGTTGGTTTCTATCGGTTTTCGATCCCTTGTTATAGCTTTGACATTGCTCGGATTCATTAGCTTGATCACCTTAACTTCATTATTCTCTTCTACTTTCCTCACCCATTCTTTCTGTTCTCTGTCTTTCTTAGTCAGACTTGAAGGTGGTAATTTCATCTTGTTGTTAATCCTTTTGTTAACTTCTGTGGTTTGATGATGATCTTTTCTCTGGTTCATCATTCTAGGATGAACCTCTCCGTTCATTTTCAGTTTCTTGGCTAAAACCGGCCTTTTGTTTCCCCGTTTTTCTTCGATCTCTGATTGTACAACACGCATAGGTCTTACGAGTACTATAGTTGATTGATTCTCTTTAGGAAAAGATGGTAAAACAGCTTCTCTTGAATTCTTCGTCTTCCTCAGATGCTCTTGCCTTTCTAATGATAGGCTTACAGTATCCGGCTTATCGATACGATTCACCATGCTTTTGCTCGGTTCTTGAGTTGATACATCCAAACCCATAAGCCTAGCAATCAAACTTGGAGCTCTCCGTGGAATATCAGAAGAAGCAGAGGACTTTGTAGAGCCAGAAACCATAGATGATTGACTTGAGCTCGTTGAAGAAGATGCAGCTCCAGAAGAGGATGCAAACTCACTTCTAACAACTCGATTCTTAGTCCCTGGAGTTGTTTGTAAAAGAAGATTCTGTCTAAGAAAACTCTCTCTAATTACTTTCCTTAGCTCGCCATAACAATCTCTCGACTCTGCTTCTACATTCTCTTTAACCATCATCCGTTTCTCAATCCGTTCTCCAAATCTATCAGACATCGATCTCTGAAACCGCGAATCACTTCTTCCATCTTTACCATTCCTTGGCTTCTTCTTAATATCATCCTCTTGAATACTACTAAGCATAGCTAAAGACTCTTCCAAATCAAGTGCTCCTCTTAACAAATTTTTCGCTATATCCTCAGGCCTTGACGCAGACTCAAAGCTAATCCCTTTTGACCATGAATCAATCGCAACATTCAGTTTCTGAATCCCTTTAGATACTCTCAAAAGCTGCAATGAAGAATGAGGAGCATTCTCTGTAATCTTCCTAGGCGGTTGTGATCTCTCTTTTGCTTTTGAAGAACTCTGTTTCGTATTAGTAATGTTACGGCTCTTACTCTGTTTCTTAATCGCTCCACATTCCACAACATCTCTTGGATCATCACACATTATGAATGATCTGTAAACTCCTGATCTCAATTTCCCTTCAGGCATTGTGTTGTCTGCAACAACAAAAAGGTCAAACTGAATTAGATCTCAAAACATAACAGTTCATAAAACAGTGCAGGATCTTCAAAACAGATCAAACCCTAATTCTGAATTTTCGATCTAAGAGAAAAAACATGACTCTTGTGATTTTTTCTTCTGGTTAAAACTTTAATACAACACAAATTTCAAAATTCTCATAAAATCGAAACTAAATGACATAATTAAACACAAAATCCCAAGAATAAAAATTCTGAAAAACTAACCAAAATTGGGCTTTCTTCCTCAGTTCCTCGTCCTCTGTATCAAAACTCGTCTTCTTCAATGGTTTTATCAAAAATTATCAAGAAAAATCTGTAAATTTACTTATAAGAAAATGTGAGACTCAGATGACAAAAAAAACTTAAAACGAGAAGAATTCGATCAAAATCAACGAATGGTCATTGCCTGCAAGTAACCAGAAGAAAGAGAAAGAGAGAAATGAAAATAAGCAAACAAGTCAAACTCAAAGATCCAAGCTCTGACTTCGTCGAGGTTTCGTAATTTTTACACCGATAAGATCCTCTGGAGACAAGTAGAATCAATTGTCTTAATGAATTGAAATCTAAACAGCACATTAAATAATCTTCTTTTTTTTCAATTCACTCTTTTCAGATTTGGAAGATGAAGTGAAGGTACACGTCATCATAAGAACGGAGTTATAGTTTCAATAAAAAGACAAAACTACCTTCCGTTATTCCATAACTAATCAAGTTTTAACTTTATTCTGTTTTTGTTTATTTTATTTATTTAATCATGATTTTTAGCTACACAATCTTTATATTTTACCAACAAAATACAATCACTTCTCTCTAAATTTAAAAGATGAATGACGGCGATCCTCGTACGGCTAGGGTTTCCTCGGATCAGGTGCAGGATGCCACCATGGCGGAGGCGGTTGGACGAGCTAAACCACCGGACCCTCCGGATAGATCTCAGTCGTGGGCTAAGAAAGTTGGTGGCACAAACGCGGGTGGTGCTCCGGTTGCGGAATTTTCAATTGATGAGGGTTTTATTGATGCACACATGAGTATTGCTTATCCGAATGGTGTGAATCAGGAGCCAGATATCACAGTGGATAAGGAAGTCATTGATGCTATGAGTGGGTTATGGAAGAACTGTATGATTGTGAAGGTTTTGGGAAGAAGTGTCCATATTGCGTCTTTGATCAGGAAATTGCGTGAGATTTGGAAACCTAGAGGTGCAATGCATGTGCTCGATCTTCCACGTTAGTTTTTTATGGTTAGGTTTGAGAATCGGGATGAGTTTTTGGCTGCGATAACTAGTGGCCCTTGGAGAGTTTTTGGAAGTTATCTTCTTGTCCAAGAATGGTCGTCCAGTTTTGATCCTCTCGTTGATGATATTGTTACCACTCCGGTGTGGATCCGCTTGCTACAAATTCCGGTTTACTTGTATCACAAGCGCATTCTGATGAACATTGCTAGCACTTTAGGGCATCCGCTTGGAGTTGATACAACTACGCTACACTTTGAACGAGCTCGCTATGCTAGAATCTGTGTCGAGATTAACTTGAAGAAACCCTTGAAGGGCACCATCTCCATTAATGGGGATCGGTTTTTCGTTGAGTATGAAGGCCTTGCTAATATCTGTCCCCGATGTGAGATTTACGGGCATGCTGTACAATCATGCTCACAAGAAGGTCAAGCGATTGCTACATTTTCTGGCTTACAGGCTTCTAGCCCTCCACCGATTGTGTCAGCTTCTCCTGTACCCATCGTTCAGGCTCCTCGACCTCATCCTCCTCAAGTAGACGCGGATGGTTTCACTTTGGTTCGTCGTTCTAGTCGTCGCTCATCGAATGATTTGCATAGTCATATGGTTCAACCTGAGAAATCAAGGACCCTCCCGCCGAAAGCTTTAGCGGATATCTCGAACAAAAACTCTCAGCAAAGTATTCAGCTCATGAATAGCTTTGAGAATTTGCAAGTCGGGTCTGTGAATGAGGTGAGAAATTCGACTCCAGCTCCTCAACTACGTGATGGCAAAGAGAACTTGCTGAATGTCGTTCCCCACCGGAAAAAGAGCTCCTTACCTCCGGCTCAAGCTATTGATACCGTCCCGATTAATTCTTTGTCTTCTCACACCCCAGCTGTTATGCAATTCTCGAGCTCTTCTCCTCCTAGTACTTCAGCATCGGGTACTAAAAACAAAGGCTATAAGGTGCAGAATAAATCCTCTAAGGGTTTGATTTTTGGGGTTGCAAAGGGAGAGGTTGAATTCTCGGCTGTAGGGAAATGGTTGCGTCTTGATTCTGGGGTTGTTAGACATGACAGTGGTAAGCTCGTTGCCTCCCAATCTCCCATCCCCCCAGCTCCTACTCCGGTTCCTCTATTGCATACGAATACAACACCTACTACTATGGAAGTAGAGAACATACAACAGCCGAATACTGAGCCTTCATCTCTTCGGGTTCCTCGTCTAGAAGAAGGTGACACTAGTTTAGCTGCTTCTGAGCAGAGTGCCGTTGATACGGGTTTGCATTATTCGCAGTCGGAAGGTGCAGACTTAATGAAGCTTTAATGCTACTCCCCGGGAATTCTCTGTTACCTTAGATCCCAAGTTATTATGAATCTTATATTTTGGAATTGCCGGGGGGCAAATAAACCCAATTTTCGACGTTCGATACGGTATATTTTGAAGAAGTTTAAGGTTGATATGTTGGCTTTGTTTGAAACACATGCTGGTGGAGATAGGGCACGTGTTATTTGCCAGAGTTTAGGGTTTGATAAATTCACTCGAGTCGATTCAGTAGGTCAAAGCGGTGGGTTATGGTTGCTTTGGCGTTCTTCGAGTGGGGATTGTAACGTAATTGAGCAAACAGATCAGTTTATTCATGCTCGGATGGTGACTTCTTTTGGTCTTATACATATTATAGCTGTTTATGCAGCTCCTACAGTGACTACACGTGCAGGGTTATGGGACCTTTTGACCACGGCTATGTTTTCTATTTCCGAACTGGTTCTTATCGGAGGTGACTTCAATACAATTTTAAGACTGGATGAACGAACAGGTGGTTCTGGTTCACTTTCATCGGACTCTTTAACCTTTTCGGATTGGATTCATCATAATTCTTTGATAGATATGGGGTATTGTGGAAGCCCTTTCACTTGGCGTCGAGGTTGGACTGCTAGTACTTTTATCGCTAAAAGACTGGACCGTGTACTTTGTTGTCCTCAATTTCAGCTGCATTGGCATGAAGCACGAGTCTCCCATTTACCTTTCCTATCGTCAGATCATGTACCACTCTATATTCAGCTCTGTCCAGAGACTATTCGTAACCCG
>OVBA01001169.1:208-46582 GCA_900406435.1 Lepidium aucheri
CAAGTAACCCTTTTTTTTGGGAAAAAATATATAATAAAACGGTCGTCTTCTATATAATAAAGATAACATTTTAGCACTATAATTTTTAATGATATGTTATATTACAATAATGTCATTAGAAAATTGACAGACACGCTGATGACGTGTGGCCCAGTGGTACAGGTCATTTTAGCATTCTTTAGATACCCGAGTTCGATTCTTCCCAGATGTAAGGGGAAGGAAAAAAGTTTGGCTATGGATCATGCCTTTGTCGATCCCATTAGTACAAAAAAGAATGAGTAAGGTTGAAAAAAAAAATTGACAAACACTAGGATTATGGAAATGATAATTTTGTAAAACATGTTTATATATTGATTTTCTATAATCCATTTTATATTTAAAAATTGTAGACAAGCATTAAATCTTAAAATTTTATGTTTATATACTAAAATATCTTCTTTCTAAATTTTAAAATTATATTATTTATTATTATACAATATTATATTATGTTGAGAAGAGAAAATTAAACTACAAATAAAATAACACAAAATTATTATATTAGAATATACTATATCAGTAACTAAATAGATTGAATTATTTTATTTTTTTGTCAACAAATTGAATTATTTAATATGTTAAATATTGATAATTTAAAATAAATTTACTTTTTATTATTAATATAACCAAATTTATGTTATTAATTTTGCAATGAAATAAAACTTATTTTATATTATATTTAACAAAAATTCAAAGTTTAAAATTTATTATAAATATTTAGAAATAATTTAAATTTAATATTTGGATAGCATTTTAAAATATTATGATACATCTCTTCTAATATAAGTTATATTATATAACCAAATATATACATACCACCTAAAATAATTTCATAAAACAAATGTTTACATATTATGAGCATATAACATATATGGTATATGTGTATACAAATTTTCAAGTACTTTAAGTACACTAAATTCTTATAACCAAATCTATATAAATAAAATAGAGATATATTAAATTATTTTATAAATTTCATAAAATATTTTAAAATAAAAAAAAACTTTAAAATTTATATAAAATCCAAAAGTAATTTGATCATGTACATAGTTTCTATTAATCTTCTAAAATTTACAATGAAATTAAAAAAACATCTCGAAGACAATATCTCTCAATATAAACACGGGTCCAAAATTTTAAATGAACACAAACACAAAATATATATATAAATTATAATACGATAAAACCTAAATAGTAACATGTCAAAAATTATATTTCATCCAAAACCTAACTCATCATGTATTGTATAATATATAATATGTTATAAATTTTTTTATTGTGTTAAGTATATATAAAATTAATATAAATTTTAAAAATTATAGATAAATATAAATAACTACAAATATTCAGGCTATAAAGAATTGGCGGCACTACTTACTTCACAGGGAGTTCATTCTATTTACGGATCATAACACTTTGAAACATTTTGACAGCCAAGTGAAAATCTCTTCTCGCCATGTCACTTGGGTCGCTTATGTACAACAGTTCACCTTAAGTATCAAACATCAATATGGATGGTTGAAAAGTGGTTGTTTCTCTTAGTAGGCGACACTATCTTCTCACCAATATGAACGTTTCAGTATCCCGATTTGTTACTTTTGCAGAACTCTATAAAATGATCCATTATTCTTGCCAATTATCAGGGACATTAAACTTGCTTTACGATCAGATTATTCGTTGTGTGATGATTTTATTTTCAGAGGTAACCAATTATGTATTCTTGACTATAGTTTGAGACTTCATTTGATTATTGAGCTGCACGCCGAAGGCCATGTTGGAAGGGATCGAACGCACCAGCTTGTCACTGCTTCGTATTATTTGCCTTCATTACGTCGCGATGTGGCAAGATATGTGAAGAGGTGTAGTATTTGTCAGCGAGCATATGGAGGATTGAGTAATGCAAGTTTGTATATGCCATTGCCAATACCGACTCAGGGATAGACTGATCTCAGTATGGATTTTGAATTGGGTTAGCTGCGAATACAGCGAGGTAATGATAGTATCTTTGTCGCTGTTGATAGAATTTCAAAAATGTCACACTTTATTGCGTGCAAAAATACTACTAATGCAGTCACGGTAGCTCAGCTCTTCTTCCGTGAGATTTATAGACTACATGGTCTTCCAACTTCGATTGTGTCTAATAGAGACACTCGTTTTCTCAGCCATTTTTGGCGTTCTCTTTGGAAGTTGCTTGGGAAAAGTCTTGATATAAGTACAACATATCACCCTCAATTGCATGGCCAAACAGAGGTAACTAATCGGTGCTTAGGCAATATGTTGTGCTGTTTGGTGGGCGAGAACATTCGTTCATGAGAATTGAAATTGCCACAAGTCGAGTTTTCATTTAACCATGCAACTAATTGCAGTCTTAGTTATAGTCTATTTCATGTAGTATATGGCTTGGTACCATGAGGACCTTTGGATTTGAAAACTTTTCCCGATGAGACTCGCCTTCATGGAGATGTTATTGACTTCATTGACTCTCTCCAGAGAGTCCACGCCTCAACAATGAAGAATCTTAAAACATCTAGCACAAAATACAAGCACGATGTGGATAAACATCACCGAGAACTGTTGTTTGAACTTGGGGATTTGGTATGGGTTGTGTTGACAAAAGATCGTATACCACTTCATGATTACAACAAGTTGAAGTCACAAAAGATAGGTCCGATCAAGGTTCTTTCCATAATCAACCCAAATGCCTACAAGGTTGAACTTCCAGACCATATCAAAACGGCCAATGTCTTTAACATCAAGCATCTACGTCCATACGTTGCAAATGAAGACAGCTCACATTTGCGGTCGAATCTTTTCTTATCCCGGGAAGCTGATGCAGCACATCCTTCTCATTCTTGGTATGTTTTATCATTATTTTGATTTCCTATTTAATTGACTTTCTTATCATTTTCTTAGTTTTAGGTACTTAAAAATAAGATAGAGAATGTATCTCTTTTCAAGTTTATTTAAGCATTGCTTTGCTTGTAATTCCAGTTAGACTTTTATTGATTGAATTTTGAAAGCCAAAGAGCTTCTTCTTCCCTGTTGACTGAGTGAGGCTTGAATCCTTAACCTCAAATAAGAAATTTCCTTTCGGGTATTTTATTAGAATTAACTATCTGAATTTTGTTTATTATCGTGTTTTACAATAGTACCCAAATCGGTTTACCTCTGATCTAACTTGATCTCAAATAGTGAGTTCGAATCCTACCCTGATCCAGTTGCAGCATTTAGACTATGGATCAGATCTTATATCTAATTATTGTTGACAAAATTTCTCAAATACTAAATATCTATGAAATAATTTATCATTATTTATCTACTATTTCAATGTTTATTAATTATTTGAGAAATAATTTATTGTGGGTGTAAAACTTTTTTATTTGTTGGCATTTAAGTATAGAATTCATCATGATGAATAGTTATATATTTTGTTGTTAGTGAATATTATAATTATATGCAAATCTTGAGAATTATTTATGCTTACATTTTTTTTACAAAAAAAAAACTATTTGGCTTATAAAGTTCCATATATACATCTAAACGGTATACCGTACTAGAAATACATGCATATGAACACTTTCTTATAAAAGTTAGGTCGATAGCGACTTGTCTCCTTATATGTCCCTCCAACAAACTCGAAACATATCAAAAACCCTGTAATCAAATTGCACCTTTATTCACCAACATTTTAAGTCAAACTTAATTTCTATCGTACTTTATTTAGTATATTATTCCAAACTACTCAGAATCGACTATTTAAATACCGACATTTATTTCTAAAAACACGGTTACATTAGTTACAATACTAGTAATAGACTAGTAGCCAGATATTCCAAATTAATTCAATTTTTCATAGTCGATACTTGTTATTCGATTAACTAAAAGTTAAAAGGTCGCAAAGTAGGTCAAAGATGGATAATCGATTCACAACTTACTATTTAACACATGTGTATATAGTAGTATATCGAACATAAAATGTTATTTAGTTGTATGCATACATTATGTAATTTAAATGTGAACAAATACCATAGAAAGTGATAGAATGAAGGAAAAGGAAAGTAAAGTTTGAACAAGAGGTCATATACGCGTAACTTTACACATCATACGTACGTACCTTTGTGAGATACATACATGTATACGATATACAAAATCATACATGGATAAACTGATAGAATACGTATAATAGTTAAAGTTAGTTTAATCTATTTAATTTAAAGTTAATTAAAGTTATGTACGTACGTACGCGTGATACTTTAGAAACAAACATCGGTCGATGCGTAGCATTAAGCCACCGTGCACGCACATGCGCTTATTGGATAGGCTGACTCAATTATTTCAAATAACTCTTTCCGTCAGTACTGGTTTTAAATATTCGTATAAACGTTCTGTAATTGATTGGATAACAAAAAACACTTACAATTCTCGGATCGAATATTTGAATGGAAGAATCAAATTACATATACGACGATTAGTAATCGGTTTGTATATATATAACAAATATTGAGAAAAAAATGTAGTACCAGACAAACTCGAGCTTCTGATACCTGTTGGAGGTGGATCTCCAATCTATTTTGGCCCACGAACAAAGAAATACTTCTCTTACCAAAAAAAAAACAAAAAAATACTTTCGGTCCTATCTAGATAAGGATCAGAATTTCCGACATCACATTGATATCATCTCAGCAAAAGGATTGATGACATCTAGTTTTCATCTTGGAAAATATCATCTCAGTAATAAAGTCATCTCAGCAGTTTATCCAATCATGGACAAAAAATATTTGATCGAAACGCTTTTAAAGAAAAAATATGAGAATGTTCCATAACATTAATGGAATATTTCTAAAACTCTCAGAAAGATTTTTAGGATAACATCAAATCTTAATAATAGTTCTTATTTCTAATATATTTGTAACTCATTATATATTTTATAAATAGGGGAAGAGGTCTCTGCAAGAAACCACGTTCTCATCATTTGTAAATAAGCAATACAAAACACTTAACACTTTACCTACAATTCAGTTCTCTTTGCTATCTTAATTTACAGAACCGTTGTCCATTTTTCCACTTTATTAAAAAACCGGATCTAAAATCTTTGGTGCTAAATCCAGTTCGACAGTAACAAACAGCATAGTGCTAATTTCAACCCAAAACATCTAAAGAAATTAAATTGGCCAAATTATTTGTTATTAAACGAATGTAGACGTGTCTCTTAACTAATAATACCAGCAAGATATAAGACCAGCTCCAACGCTGGTCTCTAACCAAAACTCTTCAAAATTAAATTATTATAATAATATATGGGATCCTCAAAATTTAAGAATTTGTGCCATTTGAGTCTCTTGGAAGCCTTAGACCATCATTATCGGTAGAGACCACATTTGGTTTCTTAAAAAAATAAATATAATATTTTAATCTTTTTAATATAATAATTAAATTTTGTATTATTTTTTGAAAGATAAACCATTCATAACAAGACATGTGTCATATAGGTTTCTTAAAAATATTTCAAAGTCTCTTAATTAAGAGACCTCTCTCTCCTCTCTCTTTTCATATTTAATATTTTTTATTTTTTTATTAACAAGAAACTTGGAAGAACCTACCTGGTCCTTCCGTTTTTCGTTACTGTGCGTGGGCCCCACTAACAGGTGGTGGCCCGCAATTGGCTCTCTTTTTTTTTAAGCTGAAAAAAATAATAATAAAACACTTTAAAAAACTTACCTTGGAAATCGAGATATGAAATCCGGCATTGCTGATGCTCTAAATGTTCGCATTCAGTTGCATCGCTTTTCAACATCAACGTCGAAAGAAAATATTGGATCTTTATATATAATCTATAAAAAAAAAAGTTGTGTTAACTAAGTAGTTTGTAGATCCTTCAATAACAATGAACAAACAAATTTGATATGTCCAGACTCCATATAACAAAATACATACAATCAATTGTTGGATTTAGCTTGGATCTCATCGATTTTATTCCTTCCTTTGAGCAACACCATACATTTAATATATATACAAATATATAGTTTTCTCATAAGGTTAAGATTTAATATTATTGACGTATAGAAATAAGTTAATACAACTGTCACTCAAAACTCAATGAATGAATGATGGTAATTATGATTACTTAGCTCGGTACGTACGGACTCATTTAATGCCCTATCATTCTTTTTTCTTGTTGACAATCTAATGCACTACAGTATCATTCATATAACATGTTATATAATGGAAAATAGTTTCATATATAATTTTCCATTTATAAAATAGTATTTCCTCTATATAATTATAAGTAATCCATCCGTTTCATATTAGTTATCATTTTAGATTTTTTTCTTGTTTCAAATTACTTATTATTCTTATTTTTCAATATGATTTTTGTATAAAATTTCCAAATATAACCTTGCTAGCAATGTTGTAATTAAGACTATAAATTAATGTTTTTGTGAAGTTTATATGATCAATCTACAAATAAACAATCTAGAATGATAAGTAAAATGAAACAGAGGGAGTAATGTTTAACTTTTCTTGTTTGTCTCAAAATATTTTAGATTTTCAATACAAAAGTTGATTTATTTTCTTCTTTAATCATATTATTTATTCATATTAATTACAATTTTTTCAGTAATTATTATGCGTTTATCTTAAATGTCATATATTATGAGAAAATGGTGTAATATTTTGCATACCTTCAAATTGAGAAGAATTTAGAAACTTCTTAAAGATTTAATTAACTTGATAAGGCCAATTCCAAATACCAAGGGTTTGATTGTTCACCAATAGGCGGGGTGTATTTGTGAGGAGAGAGAAGAAAGTGTCTTTTGTACACTAATCAGCATGCAAATACATTTAGAGACGTTTTTATCAAAAAAAAATAAAAGCAAACTGCAAATCCTTTTTTTCTTCTCAAACAAAGCAGTAAAATCCGAAACAATGGCTAAAATATCATCTTTTGAAAAAACATATTCACTAATACTACTTTTTTATTTATGTTTTCTTTTTCAATTTTTTTTTAATTAAAAACTGATTTAAAAGACATAATAACCATAAAAGTTGAGTTTATTTACGAATTCAACCACTTGACCCAATTGAACATGACCAGCCCCAGTTAAAACCCCAAATTTCTACTTTGTTTCAACCGTTCCCCTAATTTTTCTTTCCAACATTTTGGATGATGAGAGATGATTAACGTCTTTTTGCGTCTTTCAATATTTTAAAGTATGTGTTGATTTTCCTGTTTCCATCATATTTTTCTCGTTTCTAGTCCTCTGATGTCTTCTTCTTCCAGCAATTTCTACACAGTGAGATCTCTTGTTTGAACCTTGTTCGACTAGAAAGAAGGATTTGGATAATGTGAATGAAGAAGAGATAAAAGAAGAAGACAAAGCAGCTCATGATATTAATGGAGAGAAAGAGGATGATGATAATACTGGAGAGGGAGGAGAGAGTAGTAATGAAGAAGAAGAAGACATGAATCAAGTACATTTAGAACAATTAGGACAATTGTGTATTGTTATGTGGTTAGGTACAACTGTATTTCAATTTGGTCCAACATGTACAATTGTTAAAATAATTTTAATCCAAAAGGTACACAAGTAAGTATGGTCCTATTGGTACCATTATAAATGTCTAAAATATTTAAATTTAAAGCTATAAAATATTTTAATTTCTAATTGGTCCAATATGTACATTTGTTAAGATAATTTTGGTCCAACAAATAAAATTGTTAAGGTAGTTTTGGTCCAATTGGTACAACTATAAACAAGATAACATTTTTTTCTAGTTTACAAAATTCTCAAACCCACAAGAAAATAAGGAGATCAGTCTTGTCTCTCTTCTTCTTTCTCTCTCTCCTCTCTAAAAATAGAAATCGACAAAAAATGAGAGGAAAATTATACTTCAATAAATGGCTTTTCATTAAGGGTGAAATAGCAATAGAATACTATAAGTGGCAATTAGATTAAAAAGTGGGAAAGGTGATTATATTTTTTTCAAAAGTGACATTCAAGATTTTTATTTGTAAAATCCGCTAATCCAAGCAAAAGGAGGTTATTGGCTTTGAATTTCCTTTTTAAATATAAATATATTGTATTTTATTCATAAATAAAAATAGATGAAAAAGTAATAAGTATGTATTATCGTATGAAATATGTGGGTTTAAATGTTATGCAGATTAATTACAGATTTTTTGCAGATAGGATTATCTCCTTTTAGAGTTTACATTTTATGTAGTTCAAATAAATAATTAAATATTTAATGATCTATTTTTCTTTGTCAACGATAATATCAATATGGATCATAAAGGCTACTCTATTAGTCAAATTCCTACATAAATTTTGTAGGCAGTGAGACTTGATTCCTGGTTGTGCATGTGTGTCTGCCTTTAGTAAACTTACCACTAGCCACTAGAATAAAGATTATTTGCTATTTAATGATCTGTATTACAGGAAAAAAAGAGAGAGAGGGCACATACTCATTACCATATGTACATTTTCTTTTTACTTTTTTAAAATTTTTAATAGAATAACTCATTCATTAATAATCTAAATAATCTAGATGACATAAGTGGATGAGCTCATATGTGCTCTCTTAGCCAATTTCTATAAATGAATCATAAAAGGTAATTTTATTTTTAATTCTAATTCTAATTTAATTTAAATGAGCCTTAGCAATGAGCCTTCAATTTTAATTTTAGTTTTGGTTCGGATATGTTGTATTTTTTTATTTGTATTCACCATTTGAAGCCTATATATATATATATATATATGTTTTGATTAATGATTAGTTGATTACTAAAATTGAAGTTTTGGGTTTTCATATAGTGTTGTAATATGATCATACAAACATAATAACATAATTCATATATACATATATTTTGACAGTTAAGCAATATATATATATATATATTAAGTACAAAATAAATATTTAAAAATAATTAATATGTAATTTACTATAAAATTAATTTACTAATATGATTATACAGAAAAATTGATGCATTAATATTAAAATATAATAATACTATACATTTTAAAAATTAAGAAATTATATACTTATAAAATTTGTTCATTAAAATAATTTAAAAGATTAATATATCATATATTTTAAAATAATAAAATTACTATTTTCTTAAAATCGCACCGCTTATATATTCACTAATCACACATTTTTTATTATGTTTTCCTGATCAAAATCGCACTTGAACCATATTAGTTAAAAACCACTTTTATACCATACTGCACTTTGTCTTACATCACAAAATCCACAGTTACTAATCGACCGTAAAAGAGTTATTAGTACTGTATAAAACAATAAGTTGTTTAGTTAAATATATTTATATATAGGGATATAACCGTTTGTGAAAACGATCAACAAATAATACAAATCTACTAGAACATAGTTTCCAAATCACAAAATCGTGAAGTTGGATATCGTTCTATTAATTTAGACCATAATTGTTCACAAAACAATTAAAAACCAAGCATCTTAGATTTTGTTCTTAGCATATAATGAAACTATTAAAAACGAATAGAATTAATGAGAATACTTAAATAGAAAAAAATGACATAGTTTGACGTGAACAAACTCCGGACCGTACAGAGATATCGGTAAACGCGCCACGTGTCGAGTTCACATTGAACCACGAGGACAATGTCTCATCAAGTACCACACCGTACCTAACATGGAGACAACCGTATCTTTTTGGCGGCACGCAAATTTATGTCACTTTTTAAATGTCTTAAAGAATCTTTAGAAATGGTAATTCGAGCTGAGATTTCATTTCTTTTAATTTACTTATGGACTGACCAATAATAGTCATAACAAACGCTTAAATATGATTGATCTGATCCAATTATAGTGGCTAGTAGTATAAAGTTTATTGGTCCCAAAATCAATGATTAAGTATTTATTAGTGGTAGTAATACCCAACTTGCATACGTACAATAAAATGAGTAGACTTTCTACAATTGCCCAAGTAAAACTACTTATGTAAAGTAGCTCTTTTAAAATAAAAATAAACACTTAGATAAAAAGGTAACAACCGTTAGTATGAAGTAGTATAATAATAGTAATTGGATGGAAAAATAAGGTAAGATAGTAAGTGTTAACGTAATAGTACTAATAATAATAGGTAGAGAGAAAGTCAAAGGATGAAGAGAGAGTGATAGCGTAACAGCAAAAAGCCAGCTGGGAAGCACAAGGACGAATTAAATAATGCCAGAGAGGATTCTGTGGAAGGAGGGCAAAATCGTCAAACCATATTTATTTATTGGAAAGTCATTAAAAAAAAAACAGAACAGGAACAAAGGCGCAAGATTCCAAGGAAGAAGACGCGGGTTTTGGTTTCAGTAAAAAGTGCGCACCGACGCGACGACAAGTAGGAGTGAAGCGAACCACCGTTGTTACGGTGCACCGTCTCGTACGGACACTTTTGCTTTTTAATATGTTTGACCATTTTGCTGGATTATAGTCTCTTCTTTGACTGACTCGTTCTAACTCTTTTAGTCTTTGCTGCTCTTCTGTCTCAACGTGTGTAATCCATATAACAAATATTGTGAGTCCATAAAGTGAATCGGATAATGTAATGAAAATGTTTCATTCATTGGACGGTAGAAGAAAATATCAAACGAGGTTAACCCAAACTATGGGAATTAGCTGTCTCCGACTATAATACCATTTAATTAGAGATGTTAATATGGGTTAACAAAGCCTATTTAATAAATGAGTATGTTGTATAATTTTAAACTCATTTAAACCTATATATCTACAAATGTTATATGGGTTTATATGGGTTTACCCATTTAAACCCATTTATTAAATCTGTTGTTAAATTTAGATATATTTAGGAAAATAAAAATAAATTATATAAATAATATTTTTCATGCATACTCATTTGCAAAAATAGGTTATGTCAAAAATTTTCATCAGTTTTTTAAAATTGTAATTATACATTTAGTTTATTTTTCAAAAAAAATATTTCCCGCCAATTTTTCCAGAAAAAAATATTTCCCGCCAATTTTTGCGGGAAAAAATTTCCCACCAAACTTTTCCGCAAATTTTTTTCTTCAACAAAAATTTTTTCTACCAAAAAACACTTTGCCGAAAAAAAATTTGGCGGGAAAAAGTTTTTGACGGGAAAATTTTTTGGCGGGAAATTTTTTTGGTGGGAAAATAACTCGAATATATTTTCTTCTTTCTCTACAAGATTTTATTGTATTAGTTTAGAATTCTCTCGATTCCAATGACTTCCAACTTTACCATCATCGATAATAATTTCAAAATGACTTATTACAACTTATTATTACAATCGTTATTTTGTTGTAATAATAAGTTTTTATGAATATTTTTTAATTTTTTCCATTTTGAATTATTTGATTTGAGGTATTTTACTTGGCTTTAAATAAAAATAAAATTATATTTTAATATTATTTGATTAGTTTTAATAAGTTAAAATAAATAAATGATACTTAAATGAGTATAAATAAGTTTAAATGAGTACATAATATTTAAACAGGTTTAAATGGGTAAAATTAAATGGGTATAAAACTAAATGAGGTTAAATGGGTTTGGGGTGCAAGTGGCCTTTAGTCCAGTAGCTGGTGGTAAGTCCACTAAAAGGCAGACGCACATGCATCCAGGATCGAGTCCCACCTCCTACAAGATTTATGTAGGAATTTGGCTAATGGGCCGGCCTTTGTGGCCCAATATTAATATTGTCGTTTGGAAAAAAAAAAGGTTTAGAGTTAAATGAATTGAGTTTTAAATGAGATGAGTTTAAATAGGGTGGATTTACCAATATTAACATCCCTACATTTAATATTCTTCTATCTACTTTTTATATACTACTACTATTTTTTTAAGTACTACTATTAATTGCAGATAATTTCCGTTCGATTATTTTTAATATAATATATATATATATATTTATATTTATATTGTGTTAACTTGTAAAAATGTTTTTTTTTGTTTCTTTTAATATTGGTTGGTGTAAAAATGTTAAAGACTAGAGATAAGTTCTTACCAAAATTTTATTAAAACTAAAGCCAAAACGATACATTAGTAAAATTATAAAAATAAAATTTAAATTTAATAGATAAATTTTATACGTAAACGAAAAATATAAATATTTACATTTAATATATTAGAACTTTATTGCATATACATTCTTTATATGTACATATAATATTTATAATACTAATTTATGAGATTTCTTCTTTACTTTATGAACATATAAGTTCTAGTTGAACACGGGTTACAAAACTAAACTTTTATCAAAATAAAAAAGTTACAAAAAAATACTAATAATAATATGTATATAAATATAGTTTTTCTTTAATAATGATGCTCACATTTGCAATATAAATCTACATATCGATAGTAAATAAAAATAGTAATACAACAAACAATTCTTGACGAATACGGATAAAATATTATTGATATATCATGAACAAAATATATTTTCTAAACACATATTTTTCTTATGTGTATATAATATACATTATTACTTTATGAGCAAAAATATAGATTCTAAGCAAACACATTCCAAGATTAAGTTTTGATGAGAATTAGAAAATTATTTACAAATATAATAATTGTAATAAGTATATAAAATAGTTACCCTATAAACATTGATATTCATATTGTAATATTTGGTATTCAAAAATAAAACGTATTATTTGATATTCGATAATTATATGTCATTTGATATTATGTGATAATTGATAAAAACACCAGTTTATTTAAGAATACATGTCATATGATTTACTAGATATTACAAATTATTTTAAAAAGTAAAAATTGCTTTATATTATGTGTCATTCGATAACTATTGATATTATGAGACATTGGATAACTATATTTGTATAGATTTTATGTTTTTAAAATTTTTTATTTTTAATTATACAAGTTACTTTATATTTTTAAACTATAAAGTGATTTAAAATATATTTAATCTCGTGCTTTAGCTAGAATTTATGTGCATATAGATAGATATTAGTTTAAATATTTATTTTTTGTTAATAGTTTAATTATTAATTTGTAAATATTGATTCTCGTTGACCTTTACACACGGTTTTACTTACACCAATAGGCTTGGAATTACTTATGATATTATTATTATTATTATTATTATTATTATTATAGTATTGTCTATTTACGATATTACACCAAATTCACTAGCTTATCGTAATCGAAAATCACGATGAGCTGAAATGCCCGTCGTGCGGGGCCCCCGCTNTCCTGCTGGGGGCCCGCTATCTGCCGGTGATAAGCCGGAGGAAGGTGAGGATGACGTCAAGTCATCATGGGCTTAGTTGATCCATGATTTCTGTTTCGTCTTTTCTTTCTTTTAGAAGCACATATTCCCCCGGGGGTTGGATTCGAACTATTTTAAATTCCTTGACCGTCCCAAGCCGAAATATCACAAGTACCACCTCGTCCCGGACCATCGCAAGGAAAACTATACCCGAAATCCTTTTTATCTGGCATTAACTTGGAACCACGTGCATCTAAAGCATTCTTTTATTTTTATCATTTCCTTGTTGACTTATTCCTATTGTCCATACAATAATCTCAGACTCTCAGTAGATAGTAATTGCCGATGCCCAAAATGTCTATGTTGTTGTTTTCTTATAAACCAAGAAATCATTTTTACTTCTTCAAATTAAAAGTCTAAGATACAAACAATTTAGTCATGATTTTGAAAGAGTCAGTTCGTTCATTCATCGCAACCAAATTACACGATATCATAGGATTACTCTTTTTCATTGGTTCAAAGATTTTTGTTTTTTTTTTCGGAAAGAAAAAAATGAATATGAGACCGAGTAAAAACCATAACCGAGTTACATGAAAGTTTCAAAGTCCCTATAAATCGTGTTGAGATAATATAGCATCAACACACATCAATAAAAAAAAAAGTATTGACATCTATCGACATCATCAGCTAACATCATGGCCGTCCATTTCAGTATGGGACCAAAAGTTATGGTTATATCCTAATTAATGAGATGTTTTCATTAGGTGTAATAGTATTTTAAGAATGAAGAGCTACTTCATCTACTTTATAATATATATATCACATAAAATATATAATTTGAATAAAAATTTATATTTGGTATCATTTGGAGGCCCGAGTTTTATAAAGTTAGTTTTTTTGCACATTTGTTTCAAAGCTTTGCTTAGCCACATAATACACTTCTAATAAAATTATATATGATTTAAAGTATAAAACTTTATAATTATCATTACCCAATAAGATTATACATATTCATCCACAAAACAACTACGATGGTAAATTATGTTATATATAAAAATATACATATATATATATATATTAAACGTCATGATATAACATTTAGTTTATTACTTAAAAGAGTAAAAAAATGAAAAAACAGATGAATAATGGGATTTTCATGTCGCTATGTCGAACCAAAATGTCAAAATTACGACTTCATAACTTTTTGATGAGGTCAGTCTTTTGGTCCCGGTATATATACAACTTGTACGGCAAGTCGGTCTAAGAAATCTACTCATAAAACAAAGTATACGAAGTCAAAACGTTTAGTGATTCCTAAGAAAATTACGGTCAAGTCAATTAAAGATAATCTTAGAAAAAACACTGAAATTTCAAAGTAAAAGCAAAGTCTTTTTAAATCTTCACTTTCTACATAGGACAAATCATCTTCTTGTTTTGTTTTCAGCTACCGAAATTAATTAAGCCACGAAGACATCAAGACATTTGTGTTAGTTAATAGTTATGGTGATGATCATCAGACCAACCACGTTATTATTTATGATACAAATATTTAACATGTTCACATAATCATCTATTATTTGTGATCTAATCAATGATTGCTCTTTCTGATTTAATTTAAATATCGTTTAATGTTTTCCCTACATATCAATTAAGAACATATTGAAATTTATACTATACCTTTATGGCTTTACATTATACTCCTTCCATTTCAATAGTCAAAATAAACTAATTTAATATTGCAAAAAAAAAAATACTCAGAGATAATATATTGATATATATTTATTGAAAATCTTGAAGTATCAAAAGTATTATCATACTTATGTAAACACAAAAAAATAAACTCTCAGTTTCTCAAAAAGTTATCATTTTCAAAATTTACTGTATTAGATTTGGAAAATGTAAAAAAAAAGAGTTATTAATAAGAATTAAGCTATCATATAGCTATAGTAAATTAAAATAAAATAAATCTATCACAAAATGTTAAAAAATCAGAAAATATTTTGTAATGGCGCTTTGGATATTCGAAATCTCAAAGGCTGGCCAGAGGAACACCATGCACAATCCATGCCTTTCAATATAAAAACGAAAAAGATGATCAGATCTAAAGAAACCCATATACATCCAAAGAAATTAATTAAGAGACTTGATTTGTTTAAAGACCACATAAACACATTAGTACTACAGCTAATCAATATTAATCATGCAGATTATGCAAAATATGTTCAGTAGTTGTACTAATTTTATAATTCATGGCCTGGTTTAAGCCTTTTTGCCTTATAATTATTACATGGGTCCATTAAATTTAATTTTTGACCTAATTATCACTTAGGATCACTGTTGGTAGCTAACACCAACATTTTTTTCTATCATACACATGTTTTTGAGCATTTCTTTTCTATTAGAGAGCTATTTTTATTGCTTTTAATTGGTCGATCTAAGAGAATTAATTGGTATAGGTCTGTTAAAAGCCAAATGGCTAAGTGTTCATTGTCCATTTTACTGTCATTTTCCCAGAGTTCTGATTCATGTAGTCGTCTAACCCCATATAATATGATTTTGTAAGTTCACCCTATAAAGTTTGAAACATTGCTAAAATGTTTGTTTTAGCAAAATTCATAAAAACTACAATTAAAAGGCACATGACATAATGATAGAAAGCTAGCTTGCACAACAACAATTCCAAGATATAAACAAAAAGAGCCATATATAGATTCAATATGCAATGACCACCTTCCATTGACAAAAATCTGATCCCAAGTTTGAACAAGATTCAAATCATAAGCCATTTTTGGTATATTATAGCTCACCTGTCATCGTCCACTACATACCTGTCACCCAAACGAAATCAAGCAGTTCAGATGTATTGATATCTTATCTTCACCTACCATTCTATTTTAAACCCAAAAGATAAAAATAATCAATATTACTCTGCACTTTAAAGATTACTATCTATCTTTATGATTACATCTCAACAAATCTAAGATTGGTTTTGAGTTTGCATGTGAGAAAGTATGAAGTAAAATTATAAAAGAAGATGAAAGTTTTGAATATAATAACATCGGTGTTCTGATTCATCCTTATCGTGAATGTACAGAGACAAGTACAACTAGCTGTACTTGGACTTGGAGTCATTAAAAAGATTAATGTCATAAATGTGAATTAAGTTTGAGAGACTAAAAAGCTGTACAAGGTACTACGGAAAAGAAGATCTGAAGAATTATTTAGTTAATAAATGAGCCACTATTGAAGCCACATGGGTTTTGTGATATGTTTTGGAGACAAAGAGTTTGCATGATATGGCTTAACTAGCTGGATGTAACATTACGTCTTTGACATAATAAACGATTCAGTTTCAAAAAACATGTTTCATTCATGAATCCGTTTGAGACTTTGTGTCAGACAGAGATCTTCCACGACAAAAGGCTGGCTTTGTTTGGTTTTCGCATATAGAGGAACACTAAGTAAACTCTCTATCTCTCCTGCTACATTCTGTGGGATTAGACCCTGTTTTAAGACATGATACAAGGAATTATATGAAAACAAGAGAAGCAACACACAGAGATATGTTACATTTTCAATTCTTAGACAACTCAAGATATTCCAACAAGTCTCTTTCGGTTGCAAAGTTAGATCACCTGCCTCTCTAACCATGATCATCATTAGGGCAGGCTCTAAAATTTTGGGGCCCAAATAAAAGGTTTTAAGGTTTAGAAAATTGGGGACTAATAATCTCATCAAATGGGTCTCAGAGCTTGAATGATTAAAACCCAATAGAGAAATTGATTAGTATCAGGTTTGGGCTTGTTATATTACGAATAATCATAGTTTGGGGTCCTTTGACTCGAATAATCATAGCTTAAGACAAGTACTGTATCACCCGTAACTAAGATAAGCTTTATTGCATAAAACGTAACATGATAATATCTTTTCGCTTCCTCGCTGAAATAGTTTACATGCAATTTGACTGTAACACATTCGACAAAGGCATATTTTGCATACTAGTTCAAATCTAGGGAAAATTTGATTGTATACCATAAATCTTTTAATTTTTTTGAATTATATACCAAAACTTTTTCAAAAATTGAAAAATACCTACATTTTTTCAAAATACATTTTTAACCTTAACTATGAATAAACCCAAATAAATTTCAAATTTTCGTATATTTTAGATAGTAATTATTTTATATTTAGCCATTAAAGGTTTAGGCTGAAAAAATGATTACAGATTTAAAATTATTAAAAGATTAGTTGTTAGTTAAAGTTTTCTTTTTTTTCTGGAAACTATTATCATTAAAATAGAAAAACTTGGGTTTAATACAACAAAGAAGCTGAAAACAACCAAAAACCAACACAATGACCAACATCGATATAACTCCAAAAGACAGCTTAAAACACATATTATAGGTCTGAGATGAGCAAACCACAAAAGAAAACAAATAAGACTAGTTAGGTGCTAAGACCACCCCCATTGAAGGTTCAATGGGGGTTCACTACACAGATTCCAAAAAAAAGCAAAATAAAATACTAATAAATGTGTGAACCGAGTTTTGCAGTGTCTCTGTGATGAACTCGGCTCTTCAACTGTGTCGTGGGCCCCACGACACGTGGCGGCCCACGATTGGTCAATTTTTTTTAAAAAAAAATTAATTGTTCTAATTTTTTTAATTTTTTTTAAATTTTTTGGTGAACCCCCTAGTGGAGTTCACTAATGTAGATGCTCTAAGATACTAGTGGGCATCTTGTGAGACTTGTGATGCAAAAAGCCTAAATGGTACGAGGAGCTTTGCAGGGGGATTCCTCGTCAAAGTCTGGATATCTCTTCCTTTTCGTTTCCATGTTGATTCGGGTTTGAATCTCCTGCTGCGTTTGGCTTGTAGTAAGATCTTGCTCAAAAGTGATATGAATCACCTCTAGATTAGCATTTTTGATGTCGATCTCACGGATTGGCTCCGAAAGAAGAGAGACTCCGTCAGTTTTATTCTCCAAAAGAAGGTTGAAATAGTTGGTGTTGTGTGCTTGCCTTGTGAGAGACTCGTCTTCTTCTTCTTGTGATATGAAGTCCATTTGAGAGATGGACTCCGAATGAGCGTCACTATGCTGCTCATATTGTTGTGGTATCTCAAGATAATCCTCCACCGTGGGGGGGTATATGCACAGACTGAAGTAGCATGAGTTAGTTTTTGACAGTTTAGACAATAATTCTTTACCTCTTCATACTGGAAATAAACATTGAGCCTATCTCCGTTTTGGAATCTGATAGGCTTGAAGAACTTCAATCGTTCGAAAGGGTTGATGTTAACTCTAACTCGGACAAGAGCCGCTCTTGTCAGTGAGAATTTTTGTATGTCGACCTCAATCACCTCTCCAAGCGACCGTGCTATCATCCGTGTGGCCATGACAGAAGCGTATTATAGGGGAAGATCTTGCACCTGAATCCACAATGGAATGGTTGTGAGGAAGTTACGTGGCGCTTGCGGCTTTGATTGCTGAATGACGGCCAGCCATCTGTTGTAAGCTATCGGTTGCCTGCGGAGGACTAAGATGAGGTCTGTTTCATAGGCAAGAAGAAACTGGATGTAGTCGCGATCAATGATCCTTGCTGAGACTCTTGTTTCCATTCTCTAAATCCGTGGCAATTCTTGTGCCATCTCACTCACATTTTGCTCCAAGTAGTTTAGAGGTTTTAGAATCAAACTCCTTCTACTTATTTCTAAGGTATTGAAATAGGCGTAGTTGGGTACAAAGATCTCATCATCTCTCCTCCTCAAATGAAACTGAGACATTGCTGTCCAAAAATTATCAGCCATTAATGAGTAGAGAAAAGCTCGAGGGTAGATGGAGGAGAAGCCAAACGGCATGGAGTATATAAACACCAAGACTTGGGAGACATAATCATTGAAATGGGAGCACGCGGAGTTCACGGAGAGGGTGTTTCCAATGTAGTTAAACGAGCCAATGCATGTAATCTATGTGTCATCAGCACCACCTAAATAGATCACCAAATGTATTTAGAAAGATTTGTGGAGATATCATACTGCCTTTCTACTGGAGAAATCATTAGTTTATCCACATGGAGAATGCAATAGGGAAGAGAGAGGGAGATAGCTAGGTTAATGATGAAGACTATGAAGAGAAAGAGCAAAGCTAGGAGGAGGAGGCGTGGGAAAGAAGAAAGGACGTTTAGAGAATTAATAAGACATAGGATTGGTTTGAAGATATACGAAAGGGTTTGATTAAAAGATATATATATATATATATATTTTGTATACAGATATTGGACGGGAAATTACATGGAGGTCAGATACGCTAATGCACGAGAATAAGACCAAGTACGGATGAAATGAGCTAAGAGTTAAAGAAAGGAGATACTGGATAGCCATAATCGACAATGATTGAGTTAATAATATTGGTTGTTTAGGGAGAGCCTGTCTCAAAGAGAGCGACAAAGATAGAGCATTGATTAGGGAGTAAATGGAGAATGAGTAACATGAATGAATTCTGCAATTGGATGCTAAAAATTGAATGCAAGATATATAAAGATGAAAGATAATAATAATTGGGAGGTGATTGAGGTGGTGTAATAGAAGGAATTTAATGGTGAAGCAACGAAAATGGGGGGGGGGTACTAATGATTAGGGAAATGAAATTATGATTCTTCGAAAACAAAGTACCCCAAGAAAATGAGATCAAAGGGAATTAGGCTTAGCTTGAAAAGCAAGCAAGGGATGATAGGATAGAAAAGGAATCGAATAATTAAGGAGGATTAGGGATTCAAACAATTTCAAGGTTAGGTGAAATTAAGGTAAACAAAAGGCTTATCTGAGGTACTTGTTTGATATGGTCTAGAAAAGCCAGCCCGGTAAGCCCCTGCTTATATAGTCCTGCATCCTGTTATCCCTATGGACACTTTTTGCGATTTTATCGGTCCATGAGTTCCTTTGAGAAGCAGCTAGATGAAAGGAAGCGTCTTTAAGTTGACGTAATAGAGAGGTAATAAGGTCTAGTTGGTGTTGAAATTGTGGCCACATGTCAGGTGTTTGTATGGCCTCATGAAGCTTGTGATTATCTAATGTGATTGACACTGGTGACACGTTGAGCTCTAAAATGCTTTAGAGCATCCATATTAAACCATGCAACTCTAAATGTAATTTAGATCCCGTTGAAACAAGGACATATCTGGCATGAATAAAATTATTCTCTTCAATGTTTTTAATTATCCACGCTCCACCATGGATATGATTATTTTTGTTCCACGAGACACTGCAACAAGCTATATATTTTTTATTGCTTCCATTATCATCTGTATTTGTATTCAACTCCTTGCCTCTACAAAATGTGGTTTTATTGGTTTTACATATCACCTTGAACCAAATTGTTGCTTCCTCTATATAGGTAATTGCAACACCTCTAAGTTCCTCCCAAGTATTCTGAAATATGGAGTTGTTACGATTTTTCTAAATAAACCATAGAATCCAGGGAAATGCTGGCCGCAAATTATCCGGTATGTTCGGGTTCCTACTGATGGATAGAAGGTGAGTGAAATTACCAGTGAGCGATGATGGATGAAATCCCTGAACTGGAGTGGGATAGTTTGATAATCTCCAAATTTGTCTAGCTGGGTGGCAGAGGAAAAGCATATGGTTTATAGTTTTAGAATCCGTGTTACATAATCTGCAGATTGGTGAAGGTAGAATGGATCTAAAGGCCAAAAGGGAATTAACTGCCAGGGCTCCCAAGAGGGCTTTCCACATAAAGATTTTAAATTTATTGGGTTCCTTCACTATCCATATCTGTTTTTTAAGGACCTCTTGGTAGTGTGGATTACTGGAGGTAACTAAAGATCCAAATTCATTAAGATTACTACCCAACCAATATCCACTTTTAACCGAATAGAACCCAGGTCTGTTAAAACCACATATCCATTTATTAGATTGTGTGAGTTCAGGAGTAATGTGGACAATCTTCTGTATCTCGGAGTGATGAAAAGTCGACCAGAGTTTATCTTGATTCCATCCATCAGGGAGTAACAAATCGGAAACTTTAAGATTTACATCAAATAAAAGCTCCTTACTGATTGGAGGTCTAGATTGAGTGTCCATAATCCAGTTTGTTGTCCAGACATAAGTGTCCATCCCATTTCCTATTTGCTTAATCAAACCTTTACTTAAGAGTTGTTTGCCATGTAGTATATTCCTCCATCCATATGATGGTTTTGGTCCTAACTTACTATCCGGAAAGTAGGAGTTATTATAATAAATAGATTTATAATTTTTTGCGAATAGAGAATTGGGCCTGGTGAGAAGTCGCCAAGCCTATTTGGCCAAATGAGTGATGTTAAAAAGTTCAATATCCCGAAAACCAAGTCCTCCCTTATCTTTTGGTTTACACATTTTCTTCCACGAGACCCAAGGGATTTTATTATGATCTGACGTATTATCCCGCCAAAAATTATGCAGTAACTTTGTGAGGGAATTATATTAGGATTTCGGGAGCTTGAAACACGACATCGCATAGATGGGTAGAGATAAATCAACCGTCTTGAGCATGATTTCCTAAACACCAGCCGAAAGTGTCCTATTAAACCAGTGAGCCGTTCTTCGTCGAACGTTATCTGAAATGAACTTAAAGCGTTGTATTTTAGAACCCTTCACCGCATCTGGTAGCCCTATATAACGTTCCATACCCCTATCAGCATGTATCTAGAGAATGTTCCTTATTTCTTGTTGAATACTATTTTGCCGCTGCCCAAAAGTTATTGATGATTTTTCAAAGTTTATCTGTTGCCCGGAAGCCTGAGCATAATCTAGTAGACATTCTTTTAGAGTGGTGGCTTCTTGAGTGTTCACTTTACAGATAAACAAACTATCATCCGCATACAAAAAATGATTAATCTGTGGCCCTAGATTGCAAAACTATAAGCCCATAAGCCTATCTTGATTAGTTAGAGAATCCAGTTATCCAATTAATGCTTCTGTACAAAGGATGTAAAGATAAGGGGACATTGGATCTCCTTGTGTGATACCATGTTGGGGATGGATTAGACCATGAGCTTGTCCATTAAGTAATACCGAGTAAGAAACTGAAGAGAGACAATACATTATCATTTGGATCCATATTTGAGAAAACCCCATTTGTGCAAGTACTTGCCTTAAGAAGTCCCATTCCAGGCGGTCATAAGCCTTCGATATGTCAGTTTTAACTAACATGAAATTGGATTTCTCGTTCTTCTTATGAGAAATGTGGTGTAATACTTCATGAGCAATCATTATATTATCACTTATTAATTTACGAGGGGTGAAGGCTCCTTGTGTTTCTGAAATTATGTCCAAAAAGAAAGGTTGTAGTCTGCTTGTAATGATCTTTGATATAATCTTGTACGGGTTAGTGCAAAGGCTGATCGATCGGAAATCCTTTATTACCATCGGTTTGTCTGCTTTAGGGATCAGACTGATATACATATAATTCCATTAAGCCAGAAAATGACCAAGTTTGAAGGCATCTTGAATTTCTTTAACTAGTTGAGATTATTTCCCAAAATTTTTGGAAAAAATATCCTGTCATACCATCCAGCCCTGGCGCACTTTCTGCTCTTATACTGAACACCGCCTTTTTATTCTCCTCCATAGACGGTATAATCATTAGAGTAGCATTGATCTCGTCTGTTATTCAGGGTCTAATATGTCGGGTAAGATTACTAACATCCCTTACATTTGAGGATATGAATAGGTGTTGGAAATACTGGGTCAATACCTTTAGACCCCTCCAGATATTGATAATTACCCACTGAGTCTTGCAAACAGTGTATGTAATTTTTCCGTCTCTGTTTATTAACACTATAATGAAAAAACTTGGTGTTCATATCCCCTCCCTAAGCCATTTTTCTCTTGAAGCTTCTAGAATTCCTCTTCTTTATAGACTTGTTGTGCAAGGGCCAACTTGATTTCTTGTATTTTTCCAGTCCGGAGAAGTTTTAACCATTTCTGCTTGTAGTTGGTTACACAAGTTGCCTACCTCCACTAATGAGTTAAGTTGTCGCTGTTTCTTCCACCACTGATTTCTTTTTTGCAAGATCTGATTTTGTTATAAAAAGAAGTATCTACTTCGTGCGAATTTCCTTGCCAACTTCCTCTGATAACCTCTGAGAAACTTCTGTCATATATCCATCTTTTGTCAAAAAAGAACCTTTTAGAGAAATTATATGTTTCTGCAGTGAAAATGGTGAGTATCGGTCTGTGGTCAGAGCCCATTATATCAATATGTGATGTACTCGTACTAGGGAATATTCTCCAAAGCTCATCATTTACAAAGGCTTTATCAAGCCGTGATTGTTCTCAATGATTATTTCTCTAACCCATCAAAGAGTATTTTGGCCCTATAATGGGAAATTCCTTCATTCCACATTTCGTAATGATATCGCAAAAAGGTATCATAGACCTTATACTTCTAGCCGGGCCTCCTAGCTTCTCTTTATTACTTTGAATTTCATTGAAATCTCCAATCAAAAGCCATGCATTAAATCGGCTTTTATTTAACACACTGAACTGATTCCATATTGTTGTCCTGAACTAAACAGCTGGATGTCTATATATAAAGGAAATGTAAATGAAGTGCATACCTATTCTTAACCGGGTATCTATTATATGAGGATTGCCTTGAAACACTTTTAGATCATCCTCATTTTTCCAAAAAATAATGAGACCACCACTAAGACCAACTGGATTTATAATATAAGAGTTTTGATAACCCAGCCATTTTTGAATTTTTAGAATATACTTCCACTGTTCTTAGTTTCTATGAGAAATAAGTAGTCTGGAAATAATTTTTGTCGTATTTCCTTTAGACATCGAACTATCAAGGTATTCTTCAATCCATGACAGTTCCAACTAAGGATACTCATTGGGAAAAGGGTGGCTTAAGGGTAGCCACCCGACCTTTTGGCGTTAGATTCTCAACTTTGGGACTTGATGAGGCCTTCTCTTCTTCAAATTTATGTTTTTTGGTTGTTGGTAAGGATTCGATCTCGTGAGATACCAATTCACTGTCCTATAGGAGAGAGCAAGAAGGTATTTGTGAAGAGTGCAACTGTTGTTTGGATCTTCTGGGACGGTATGTGTGCTTAAATTGTGTGCTATGGATGGAGGGGGAGGAATCTGTGTTTTCATTATCTCCTATTGGTCTCGGCATCTCGTACACATTCATAGATTCTTGAGGAGTAACTATTTGGTGTTCGATTCTCTTTGTTGTGGGGCTACCTTCCACCTGAAGCAAAGACTTCTTGCCCTCATTTTTAACTATTCCCATACACACCTCCTGCAGTGAATCAACTAGTTCTATTTCAGTACCATCCTCTTTAAGAACCTGTTTCATTACTGAAGATTCAATTCCATATTCTTTAGAATAATCCTCAGAAGTCTTGTCCACTAAGTTCTCTTTTGGTTGTGGTGATGGGGGTGATGGGGAGCGAATCCATGGACAATGAGCCTTGTCATGTGTAAGATGGAAGCAGTAATAGCGCGATTTTTTGACTCTTTCAAATTTGAAAGTAACGTTAATCACCTTCCCATCCGGAAATCTGAAAGTTCATTGTGGTCTTAAAGGGTTATCTAAGTGATAAAGAACTTTAACTCAAGTAAATTCATGTAGTTTAGTCTTTTTGCATCATGATCAATCTCAAGAACTTCCCCAAATGTGCTCCCTACCGCCGCAAAGAGGTCCTTTGTCTGATGGTGAATTGGGATATTGAATAGAGGAATCCAAAGAGGAACTTCTGTAATCACATAGTCACCTTTGATGTTATTTTTTTGCTATACCACAATTCCCCATTCATCAAAATTCCATAGACTAAATCTCGCGACTGCTAATAGAGCTTCTTCCGATGCAAACTTGAATTAGAAATGATCTTGTGACAAAAAAGTACTAATGATTTTTGAGTATGAACGCAAGATGCGGAGCATAGTGAGCATGAATTTAGCCTTGTTCTGCTTTCTGGGATTGAGTAAGCGGCCAACAAGGATGTAGTTAGAATCTTAAGTGTTTGTGTAGTTAACGTTCATTGGGAGGTCGATTGGGTCTTTATCTTTTAGATTCATTGATCTGAGAGCAACATGTAAAGGACCGTAACTCATTTTGGCAAAATCGGTACCGATTATAGAGGTAATATGCGAGGGATAATCTGATTGGTATGGATTCTTCCAACTGAGTGAGCTGGGTAGATATTGCATGCAACTGCGAATCAGGAACAAATGACCCGGGTTCAACTCCGATTTGCTAGGTTGAGCATCGGATGACCTTTCTTAACTGCGAATAAGTTTTTTTTTTTATAAACAGAAGAAATTGGTGCGAAATGAAGTAAACTTCCGATGTGAGTACAAATAAAGTGAAAAAAAATTAGATTCAGCGTTGAAAATGAAAAAGGCTTGATCGGCAACTGGCAACCAGAGTTCCAATGAGATATACTTCTCCTCCCTATCGCAAGATGGAGAAGAGAGAGAAAAAGATGAATATTTTGATTTATAGTTAAAGTTATAGATATAAAATAAAATGATATAAATCGACAAAAAAAAATTTAAGTCAGTTAGGGTTTTTTTTTCCAACTTAACTCTTTCATATCAAAATAGGATTCAACCCACGCTATAGTGTGAGATTTGATTATTTTTTCAATCCGTGTTGATATTTTGAATATTATTTTTGAAATGATGTTCTAGTGGCCCAAAACTCGAAACAAAATCATCCTGAATTAGAAGAATCTAATCTGAACCAAACCTGACAAAACACTTCATAAGTCCTAAGCCTATATATTCTAAAAAAATGGAACTCAAATCCGACATGGAACCAACCAAGAACCAAATATTTGAGTTTTTTTATTAAACCTTTTAAAATTTTAAATTTTTATAAAAAAATAATTAGATCCGAACTCAATCTATATCGTAGAAAACTATATTCGAGAAATGAAATATCTGAATATATATTAAACCAAAATAACCAAAATACCGTATTGGATGAACTGAATTCAACAAAAATACTAGAATCCAATCCAAACCCAAACTGGAATCCAATCAATAACCGAATTTGTAATCGAAATATTTTTTATTAAATTTTAGTCTTTTAAGAATTTTTCTATTAATTGTTTTTTATATAAAAATCTGTAACAAAACTACCTTATCCTATTTTTAAGGGGTTGTTATGAACTTAGGTTAACTTTATCCTATGGTTTATAATATGGTCAAAATAAAAGTGTGTGCCGTTTTAATATATAAGATGCCGATACCAATATTGGGGTACAAAATCTACAAAAACCTGATTTCAAGCAAGTTTCTTGGTACCATGCGCAAGGAAATCAGCTTTGTGGTCAGTTAGGGTTTTGTGTTTGTTTCTATTTTCTCCAAATACAAAAGGATATTCATATACTAATTATGTTAATTTATTTAGATTTTGTGTCTTAATTTAATCGATCATATGATCATTGTAGAGTTAAATAGTGGATTTTGAAGCATATAGCGTGTGTATATAATTAGTTTGATGATTAGTGTAGACTATTACGACCATGATAGATAACATATGATCATATGACGATATCTTCTTGGCTTGAGTTGAATCAAGTGTTTTACTTCAGCCAACTCGTGTGTATGACAATCTAACTCATGTGTCCGATGATCTATCATCTCTCTAAGATCCAAGAAATCTCTGGTATATTGAGATTGAAATCCTTTCGATGATAAACACTTATCAATCTTTGATCCGAGTGAAACGACTTCAAAAATTCTCCATTTTTATGAGGAATGAATAAGAAAAATATTATATTTGCACACAAGTATAATTAATATATATATATATATATATATAAAATATGTGAAAATATTAAAACAAAACTTACCTCCCTGAATATATTGTTCTTTTGTGCTGTAGATAGTCTGCCAGATGCAGTGCTCTCATCACCGAAATCCCGAATCAACTCTTGCATCGTTGTAGTGACTTCATTGTAGATCCTCTCTTCTTTCTTATCGACAAAAACTCCACTCGAGTTCCATTTTTTGTGGTAAAGAGTTTCTACCAATTTAGGGTTAAAATCTTCAGATTGATCTTGGTGAAAATATTAAAAAACATATATAATTAATAAACAAATTTGTATAATATATTGAAAAAATATTAAGTTAAAAAATACTTACCATCTTGCGGGCTTGGACTATAAACAAAGTATGTCTCGAGCTATGCTTGTGAGAATCATTGCCATCAAGATGAGAGAACCGTACTGCCCGATTGCTAGTGCTCTTTTTTACTTACTTTGGATCTTCCCAATATCGAAAGAGGCCGTTCTATACCGCAGTAGGAAACCATCTAGGCATCACACTTTTTGCCTCGGTCTTCTATTTAAGCTTATAACGTTCCATGTAGTCGCACATGCGATCCTTCAACTTGTCCTCAAACTGCATACAGAATTTGCCGTAATGGAAGGATTGCTCTAGAAACGTTGCTACCAAAAAAAATATGTTAGCATAGAACATAGAAAAAAAAGAAGAACAAAAATCTTATGGTGAAGGTTTTAAACCATTTTTCGACGATATAATTTGGGACTTGCCTAAAATTAGCATGCATTTCTTTAAAATCTCTTTTGAAGATTTTTTGGTTAGCGGCCGCCAACTGCCCGTCCTCATCGAACCTATAAATTTTAAAACACAAAAAATTTTAAAAAAATTAATAATAAATTTATGAGTTAGTAAATATACCATTTAGTTCCCGACATATGGTTTGGATCGGAATTAGGGAGGCCTGAATGGCCTTTTGCATTCAAAATTGGTCTATGCACAGCCCCTAGCAACCTCCGCCAATACGGGTTGATAGACATCGTTTGTACGTGATGTCGGAGTAGTCTCCCGTAGTGGCGAATCTAGAAAATTTATCCATTGGAGGTAAAAAATATGACACAATAATATCTTATAAATTTAATAAATTTTTTTTTTTAAAAAAACTTCTAATAAATTCTCACAAAAGTACCCTCATTCAACATCTGAAACATTTTCATTTAAAAGAGATTCAAACAAGTTATTTTCAATAAAACATACATGAAAATCACTTTAAAAATGACTTTTTAATTCGATTACTTTATTTACAAAACAAACAAAATATTATATTATTAAATATATAACTGAAAATAGCTAATAAAAATAGTTAGCCAATAAACATAATGATGATTATGTAAATAACTTAACTATGTAATGATCTTTATGTAAAACATAAAGAAAGTTTTCTTCTTTCACAAAATGGATTGCGAGATAAAATACAAAAGAATATTACAATATAGTAATTTGGGTCATTTGAGTTTGTGTACTGTGAACTTATCAATTTTAAATTAAAATAGATACATACATCTATGTTTCTAGTTATTCAATTAATTAATATTTGTTTCTGCATGTTTATACCAATCAACTTTACCTAAAGCATCAACGTGAGTATTGTTTTTCTAATTTTGTTATTTTTGGATAAAAGACTAGTTTTTCTGATGAATCATATATAGAAGATAACAACTAACAAATTTAAACTATATAAAAAATTACCTAACTAGAGATTTTCTGTGCAAATGTAAAAGAGAGAAGAAAGATGGACTGAAAAAACTGTAGAAACGTTTTAAAGTTATGATGATTTACTTAGCTTTAGTTTGGATTTTGGATATATAACAAATGAGTTTATTTATAAAGGAGAAATATTTTAGTAAAATGAGCTTTGGCCTTAGAAGGTGAGGCAATTTAAATATTTTTTAATGGTAGCATCATTTAAATTATATAGAAATTTACTTAGTAAAATGGGATTAAAATTTTGTGTGTGATAGCAGCTGCCCCACTCCCTCAAACTTACATCCGCCCATGGTCTCCCAGATAGGAATGTAGCATCTCTCAATGCTGAAACTGGTACCAAGCATAGGCGGATCTGATCAAAAGTAGTATCAGGAGGCATAAGATGATGTGATCCACCAGAATCAAAAAAATATCTTGTATAATTGTTCCAGAATCCACACATCTAAAAATATTAGAATCTAAAAAATCAATATAAAAGTTCTATATCATTTTATAAATTCTAAAACTATTTAAGATACTAAAAATTTATTTTAAAATTTATAAAAAACCTTTATAATATTCTAAAACTTGTTTTAAAAATCATTTGAATTCTAAAAATCCTTTAAAATTTTCTAAATACTTTTATAAGTTCTAAAAATACTTTAAAAATTTCAAAAACAAATTTTAAATTCTAATTCCTATAAATATTCTAAAAATAGTTTTTAAAATTCCAAATGTTTTAAACGTCATTTCTAAAATCAGAAAATGTTACAAAAATTGTTTAAAATTACAGAACGTTTTAGAAATAATTTTCAAAATTTTGGAATTCATTAAAAACATTTTAAACAAAAATTTACTTTAATGATAATCTTAATCTAAAATCTAACCTACTAAATCTAAGATCTAAATTCCAAAACTCACAATCTAACAAATCTAGATCTAGATCTATATTCAAAATCTTTAAATCTAAGAACCATAGAGGTGGATCTACAAATCCATACGAATGAACCATGAAATGGAGTGTAGAAGAACAATTACTTATATTGCCGAAGGAGAGGAAATAGCCGACGGAGGAAGAAGAGTTTGGCGGCGGCTGGGAAATGTGAAGACGGCGGCGGCTGAGCAAGAGAAATAAATTGACAGAGAGAATCGCAAGGAGGAAGACATAAAAGAAGAAGAAAGAGCTCGACGGAATGGTTTTTATATTATATCATCCACCACAATTTCTTCACAATTTGTGAAGAAGTTGCGATGAAAACTAGAGTTTTTGTGTATCCATATTTACAAGGAAATTGTTAAGGAAATACGAGAGAAGTGACCTTTCCTAGCAATTTCCTCACAAAATCGTAATCGAATTATGAGAATTGAACTGAGTAGATTGCTTAGATACATGAAAATACATATATAACTTAATGAGATTCATTTTCATATTCATTTTGAAAATTAAACTAAATAAATCTAATTGATAATTTACTATTGATGATTTCTCAGCCTCCTCAAATTAAAAATTGATAATTTCCACCATAATTATATTTAACATTATGACTAGGTTTATCAACATCAACACCCGTACTACTACTACTTCCTGTATCCAGACTATAACTCTTCCCATGTGAAAACTAGACATAAAAGTTTGGAGTAAACCCTATATTACATACATGTCTTTTCACCATATCAATATTCAAATATTTCGTGTTCCCACACTTTCAACATGGACAAAAGATATAACTCTCATTCAGAGTGAATGGGTTATTAGCTACCTAATTTATGAATGCTTGGAACCCATCTCAAATCTCTTTTGTCACTTATGCGGTCTCTGATCTTTTTGATTATACATCCATCGTCGTAATGCAAACATTTCATGTTCCGACGTCATTTTTTCTTCTCAAAATTTTTTTCTTCTTTTTTTGGTTGTAAGTGTTTATGAATGTTTGTGGTACTCCAGTCTCATGGTGGTCTATTTATAGGGAAGAGAAAATATTTGCTATGGAATTGCTAGAAAAATTTGCGCAGGACTTGCTATAGAAGATCAATTTGCGAGGGAATTGCAACATATCTGTGGAGAGTTGCGAGGGAACCTATATCCATCGCAATTCTTAGGTACTTTGTATTTTAAACGTGCTATACCTACTTTCACCTAACTTAAGAAAACCACAATGGCCTAGCAAATTTGCTAGGATGAGGATCCATCGCAAACCCCTCGCAATATTGCTATGGATTTGCGAGTAATATGTTTTTGTAGCAACTAACTCGCAAATCATTTTGCAAGGAAGTTGTATTGTTTTGAGTTTCTTCAAAAATTTATCGCAAAGTCATCATAAATTTACAAAGAAAATTTTCCATTGCAAATCATCAGCTTTCTTGTACTGGTAACACATTTTTGGTCAAGATTATACATTATTTTGAAATACCATTTTTGTTTGTTTGTAATCGGGTTTTATATTAACTTCAACAACTATAATGAATAAAAAAATAAGTTGACAGTTCAAACAAAGCAACAGTTCAAATTTTAGAAAAATTATATGTATGATGCATTATAAATTTTGAATAATATTTGTTAAATTTTAGAGTATATATATGAGGCATTTTGAAGTTTGATGTATATATATATATATGATTCATTTTATATTTTAATTTACATATGATAAACAGATTTTAATTTAATTGTTTTACATCTCTTTTTGTTTATATATATATATATATATATATGCAATGCATTAGTTTTTTAGAAACTCATTTACATTAACTTTAAAATTTTCATATCATTGCATTTAAATTATATTTACACTTATATTTATGATTTAAATAATATATATACATGAATAATTATGTAAAAGATGAATAAGAGTGATTTGGTCATTTAAAAAAAAATAGTATGGTTTTCAAATTTCATATTAAATTTAGAGTAATTATCAAATTCTCTCAATCTATGTATATATAATATACATCAATTTTAAACAAATACTGTGAATTCGCAATGATATGAAATTTTTTTTATGGAAAATCCTAGAAAAGCAAACATGGAAAACAAGCAACCTACTTTCCACTTACACCAAAATGCTTACAATTAAGTTTATTTTCCTAATGAGCTTGTTGATGAAGTTCTCGCGGTTTCCAGAATCTTCACCTTCTACGTAATAATTTCTTAACCCTTCCATTGGTGCCTTCAACTAGAATACCCATAATAAGTTGATGGCTTCCTTCAAATGCGCCCCGAGCGTCATGATCTCATATATCAAATCCTTTACACATATGATGTCATGTTTCCTAGCCCCTAATTCAATGGACTACGAGAAATTAAATATAGAGAACTCATAGAGTTTTGGTGATGAACAACAATACAATGCATTTAGATCCAATGGATCTAGCAACTGGTGATTGAAGATCAACTTTTCAATGTGCATGTGCATGAGTAAAGACAATAAATTAACTTTCTGAATTATTTTAGACATGACTAAAGAATAAATGGATGGTATTCACCTGGTCCACAATGAAATTATTTTTAAAGACAATCCTTTGGTGGTTAAGCTTTCCAAAACCATGGTTGTAAATCAATTCTTTCACATTTTTAAGTTCGGGTATATAAGGAAAGTAAGATCATTCACGGGTCAAATATGATTCTTATATCTTTTTGTACATTTGATTAATAGGTTGTAATTTTCTCATAATAAGAATGTCACCTGTCTTAGACACAAAAGGTGCAAAAATTTTGTCTTTGGGTTAATGGCATTGATATTGATAAAAGAAAAAAAAAGGCAGAATGATAAAATATTTATACAAGTAAGCGCATCCTTATAATTGGGAGATATAAGATATTATTACCCCTAGATGTAGAAAATAAAAAACAATTTTGCTTCTAAGTCAATATAAAAGGCACTTTTAATTTTGCCTCACGCTTCAACTGAATTAATTCTCTAGCTTGAAGAAAACAATAGCAGAAACACTCAACTAATTTTCATTTATCATAATTAAGATTGCAAACTTCTAAAAAAATACTTTATTGTAGTACTACTTTGCCTAGTTAAATATTAGCTTCCTCTTCTTAACATTCAACTTTTTAGAAAACTCAAGCTTTTGTTTTTTGGAAAATGTTCACTTTCCCTCCCTCTTTGTCTTCTTCAACACTGACTTCGGAACAACAAGTTTCAGTAAATAATGCATCCAAAGAACATACAAAAGTAAATGCAATGGTTGATATGATGAAATCATGAAATCTACCATTTAAGATACCAAAGGAGAAAACATACATTCTTTACATGTATACAAATCTAATCAGTAAAAATTTGATATAAACAAGCACTATATAACATAATTTTAACTGAACTGCAAATAGTAGATTATTAAAAAAACTTTAGGGTGTGGCCATTAGACTACCAATCAAACTTTGTCGATCTAACTGTTGACAAAAAGAATTTATGTTTGCAATTTTCAAAGCCATTGCTGCGGGAATAGAATCGTTATTGAGCTCAACTGATAAAAAAATCTTACAAATCAGGTGAAAATATTCTATAATAGAATCCAATATGTTGGTCCAAAAAGCAGAATCTAATATAACTAAGACATATCTTTCTAAACAAATTAAATAAGCAAAATATAAAACAGGATAGGTAGTTAAAATTATTCGCATGATTTAAAAACTATGCTATACATAATTATATGATATGTTTTTTCTAGTTTACTTCTTTTTTTTTGTTTTCTTTAATTTGATATGATACTTTTAAATATGTAGGTATCAAATACAGTTTAGGAATAATTTATCTTACAATGACATATAAATAGTGGTAGATACGAATGTGTTCTATAATAGTATTTGCTCTTAACTTTACAAGGAAATCATAGAGAGACACGGATCGAGATGTCACGCTTTGATGGTATTATAATGCAACACCAAACATGATGCAGGTTTTGTTAGATTAATCCATGACAGAGTTTCTGTAACTCAAACTCTAACGCAATAAACTAAAGAAGACAAAGTTGAAATATTATCGCCATTATAACGCAAGAAACTACTGAATATTGTCTTTGATTTGCATAAAAAGGGAAAAAAGAAAGAGAAAACAAAAGTCTATGAAGGACTTGAAGGAGATGAAGAGCGTTGAATATATAACTCCAAGTCTTAAACAAGATAAAACAAATTTCAAAATTGATGCGTCGACGTTATTGCAAATGCAAATATACCATTGTCGCATAGAAGGATTAAAGAAGACACAAAATCCTAATTTAGATTCTAAAGGCAACTTGTTTCAAGTGTGAAGGAATGTGAGACAAGAAAACACATGAAGGTAGATGACTCCCAAAGAACCCTGATTACTTGCTTTTTAGTGTATATGACCCCCAAAAAACCCTTGATTCTTTAGGTCCAAAATTTTCTAATTTTCCTAGAACCTCTTCCATCCTCTTATTCACTTGCAATTTTCCTAGCATAAGCGTGCATTGGTCTACTTTAACATCACTTTCTATCACTTGTTTTCACTGGTTTGGTGCTTCTTCAGTTTATAGGTGGATTATTCATCTTCTGTATTTTCTCCTTCCATCGAAGCAGTATTCCAACAGTTTCTTTTGTGTCGTCCATCTCCATTTGTTTCCTCGGTTTATACATCAATCCACTGCATTCCCCCACCTTATAGGAATCACACCCAAAAAACCTTTTTGGAGGATTTGTTGATACATTGTTCTTACTATGAAGCGTGTGCCTTAGAGTATTTTCGGAGTTGACTACCTCGATGTGTTTTCTCTTATTATGAACCAGTTCGCTACAATCCCCCACCAGCTCGAAAGAATGATGCAAAAAGAACCTTCTCAAAGGATTTTTGGTACATTGTTCATACAATGGCGCTTGAGTGTTATTTTGATTCTTCTCATCTCATGCACGGGTTCGCTTCACTCCCCCACCTCGTAGGAATCATGCATTAAAATCCTTCTTAAGGTTTTATGGTACATTGTTCATACAACAACGCGTTTACGTAATTAGGATTCTTTGGGAGTGTACCTCCATGTGTTTTCTCAACTTTGTTTTCTTGTTTTTCTTTTGTTAGAGTTGGAGTTAAAAATACTCTGTCATGAATTAATTGAAAAACTTCAGACGAAATCTCCATCATGCTTGGTGTTGCATTAGGAATAATACCACCAAAGTGTGATATCTCGATTTGTGTCTCTCCTTAATTTCTTCGTAAAGCTAAGAGCAAGAACTATTATAGAACGCACTTGTACCTATCCCTATTATATGTGATTGTAAGATAAATTGTTCCTAAACGGTATTGGATAATTAAATTGTATTGGATTGTATTTTAAAGTATTATATCAAATTAATGAAAACCAAAAAAGAAAAGAAAAATTAGATTAAAACTATGATTATTTTCTCCATCAATTGAAACTGTAAATTAGACAAAACATATCATATAGTTATGTACAACATAGTTTTTAAATCATGCAACTAATTTTAAGTACCTATCCCGTTTTATATTTTGCTTATTTAATTAATTTCGAAAGATATGTCTTAGCTATATAAGATTCTACTTTTTGGACCAACATATTTGATTCTATGGATAAATAAAATATTTCCACTTGATGTGTAAGATTATCTTGATTAGTTGATCTCAATAACGATTGGATTCAACCTGCAACAATGGCTTTGAAAACTACAAACATAAATTTTTCTCGTCAACAATTAGATCAACAAAATCTGATTTATAGTTTAAAGTCCACATCCTAAGTTAAAAATAATCAAACACTATATAAAATAATCAAGCATTATACCAAATATCTCAAGATTCTCCTAAAATCTCTCCAAATCTATATTCTATCCAATCATCTAAAATTTTGGTTTAATACATCCCTAATTCTTATCACTCATTGCATATCTCCACATTTTCTAATGTATTGTTTACCTCCGTATAGCACTCTCTCATTCTTGATCTTGTGTCTTAACAATTTCTTCGTCATTTTGAGAATCAATAGTGTTACCTATGGTTTATCATTAACAATTTCAAAAAATTCGTTGCAAAAAATTCATCTGATTAACAAAGCTTGCAAAGAAAATGGTGTAGCTACCACAAGCTAGCATTAATTGTGTTTTATAAGGAAACAGAGGAAC
The DNA here is from genome assembly GCA_900406435.1 of Lepidium aucheri. Taxonomy (NCBI): domain Eukaryota; kingdom Viridiplantae; phylum Streptophyta; class Magnoliopsida; order Brassicales; family Brassicaceae; genus Lepidium; species Lepidium aucheri. The sequence continues at coordinate 36,132 of OVBA01001169.1, forward strand.
ATATTTAAATATAAGAAATTGTGACTTAAAAAGTCCATAAATTTTTTCAATCATAACTCTTAGTGACGCATGATGATAATTAAACAATTTATGCGGATTTTCTGGATCACACTTTCGGTCAGCAAAATCTTGGAAGTGATACCTAATATTTTTAAAAAGAGCAAAAAATTTGCGCCGGTTTGCAAATCTAAAATCAGCTAAATAAACTTTTTCTAAAAAAATACTAAACATTTACAATTATTAGTTGAGAAATTTGACTCCATGTGAATTAGCTAAGTAACAAGCTTATCAATGATAGACAACTGTATATGTTTCCGGATAATTATGTCCCTATCATCATATCCTATTGTTTTATTTCTCTATTTATCTCACTTGAGTTATCATTGTTCTTAAATTTATGAAAGAGAAAATGAAACAAAAAATTGAGTTCTTAAGCAACCTGTTAATTAAGGTATCATCAATATCAAGAAGAACACAAGAAGAAATTTTTTCAAAGAATTGCTCATCGACATTATTCCAATTACAAATTAATGTTTCACTATCCTCTTTATAATATATATACAATTTTTGTTCTGAGATGCGATCGATCATTGCAGCAGCTCGTAAACACCAACTACAAAACAAGAACAATAGATAAATCACATAGCAGAGTAAAAATGAAGAGGAGAGGTCGAGTAGACGCACAATTAGGGATTTTAGAAACTGAAGATTATGATTTCTAGTTTGAAATCTTGTTCCAACCGAATCATCCTGATTGATACTTGGTTTGTCGCAGTTTTATCGATACGGATCTGAATGGACTTGGTTGGAACAAAAAGAAACAAGATTCAAAAAAGAAACAAAAACGTTATTGGCTAGATAGAATTTCAACATATCTAGTGTTTCATGTCAATATAGATCTTATGAAGAAGATAAAGATAAATTGATAATTTTACCAAGAATAATAAATTTGTTATTAGATAAAAAATGTATTAACGGGTAATTATGTGTTAATCAGGTAATATATATGTTAACACATAATATGTGCTAATCAAATACGTGTTTATGAGATGACAAATATTTTAATAAGCAAAATACGTGTTAGCCGTATAATATATGTGTTAATATATACTCTCTCCATTTCATAAAGATAAATGTTATTGGAAAAAAATTTGTATCAAAAAGTTATATATTTTGTATCTCTAGTACATATTTGACTAAAAAGTTTCATGTCCTTAGTTATTTTGTTTTTCTAGTATTTCTCTTTTTAATATTTTGGGTTATGAATCTATTTGTCCATCAGAAGTATTGTCACAGTCTTTCTCAACAAACTTTAGCCCTCTTTCAGAATCAATTCTACTAAAAGTTCAATACTTATTTCCGCATATACAAAAAGTTTCATACCTATTTCCCCCAAATATAAAGTTTTATACATATTTCAGCACAAAATTGAATTAGCTTCGGATTACAATAACCAATAAACTTGGTTACGTGGACAATTAAACCATAATCAGAAATTAACCGGATATAACCCAAATTTAGACCCGATTTTGACCCAAATTGTGAATTAAACCAATTGAACCCCAATTAGAACTACTAAACCAGATTACCCAGAAAATCAAATTGATGCTCTTGATCTCATCTCTCTCAGACTCCCACCATGTCTTCTCTTCTTCTTCACCAATCCATTAATTATACCCAGAAATTTAATGGATTCAGGAACTTTCATTTTCTTTTGTTAAAGATCAATTCACAAACTTTAACTCTGCAATTCATGGTTAGAAAAAAACTTCAACAATCCTTATCTTGGAATGTTGCTATCATTTTCGTAAGTTTCAGATTTTGAAACCAAAGAATCATTGGCTTTTTTCTCCTATGTTATTTTACTTTTTCTTCTTCACTTTCATTTTCTTTCTTTCTTTTCTTTAAATAAATAACTTTTTTATATTTTCCTTTCCATTGAAGATAACGAAGAAGAAAAAAACGGAAAAAAGGAAGATAAGATGGATATAGCTTGTCAAAATCTAAAAATCAAAGAAGATTAAATCCAAGAAATCGTAACATTTGCAAATGGGTCTTCGTGGCAAAGACTCCAAAAGTCTATTGATTGTGATAAGCCAATAAAAATATTTATAAATCCTAGAAATTTTTAGAATTTGCATAAAGCCCAGAACCTTGGTCCAACAGAGTACTCGGAGAATTCAGATATTTAAGAGATATGATGTTGTTGTCTTCCTTGTCGAGAATCGGGTATTAAAGCTATTTTGCAACCGTCGATCTCCATGTATGGAGAGCTCAAATTACACAAAATTGATTCTTCGCAAGAGGAGAAAGAGAGAGAAACACCATAAATATATTTGATTGTATTCATTTTTGTAGTGAATCTTATGGTCGGAGAAGAATATGAACAGTTTCGTTTGGGTTTGATGTTTCTAGGTCGGGCATCCAACATGAATCGTATTAGTTTCACCGACATGTATTTGTTATGATACCGATCCAGTTCAGGAGACAAAACCGAGTAAAACCAATTATGGGGAAATAGATTTAGAACTTATAAACAGGGGGAAATAAGTATTGGATTTTCGGTGGAATCGATTTTTAAAGAGAGCTAAAGTTTGTGTGGAAAGAGTGTGATACAATACTTTTGAGGGCAAAATAGACTGATAACCCTAATAGTTTTTATCTTTTGTAATAAATGAGGTTAAGATATCATTTTATAATTTTTTTTAAAATGTGTGGAAATTCTAAAACATCTAACATTGTGAAATGGATATAGAATATTATCAGGTTAAATATGTGTTAGCGGATAACACATACGTTAGCAGATAACAAATGTGGAGACATCGCATTATATGTAGGGATAACACAATTAATGCATTGTCCCAAATTTAATGCGATGTCATCTCTCTCTTTTCCAGCACATATTTGGCAAGCCCAATCTATTCATTTTATGCTGCCTTCATTGCTAGTTTCTTATTTACATTCATGAGTATGCTGATTCTTAATTTCTTTTTCTTTTGTGTATATTCAATTTAATAATTCTTATTAGTTTAACAAATAATATATAATCCTTTAAATTATCACTTAGCATATTCCAAATTACCATGTGGAACACAAACTTAGTAGTCATCCTCTTTAATACATTATATAATAGTTTTGAATTATGAGTTTAACCCTTCCAGAAAACATATATAAATTAAATATTAAAGTTACAAACTGTCTGTACATTTTATGATATTATGGCTATGTACCATAGCATATATGTGTACTACTGATTGCTCCCAAACAATCCTAAAACAAATATATATATTTTTTTTGTTTTTCAAAGGCAGTATTCAAAATTTGTAAAATTGATAAACTAAAAATATAGGTACTTTAAAATAAGGATAAAATCTCATACTTTCTCTTATTTGCGAAGGTACCACACGGTTAACTTTGGAAATCAAATTCAGAGCAATTCTATTAATTTCCTTTGAAACTTTATGAAATTTGTACTTTTTACAAATTTTGATCTCTTAAAAATGTCTTTGGTATGACAATATTTTGAATTTTTACTGACATAACTAAGAATATATGGCAAATATTTCATCCACACAAATGAATTTTATATCTTTGAGATATTTTTTTAATTCGAATAAGCTTGCATATTCTAAGAAACACAGTTGAATACATATGATACAAATGTAGATGTAGTCATATCCAATTTTTGATATGAGGTGTCAAATAAGATGATGTAATCTTCAAATTTTAGCAATTAATGTGCAATCAACCTTCGAACCAATCCAATCATCTTCATCAATAAATATAAGATTTTTATAGGGTAAATTCATTAAATATCCCATTTGATAAACATAATTAAGCAAGTGTCCGCTGGGGAAATTGTAAGAAACTGGTCACAAAATTGAGACCAAAAGACCCCTATCAAAAGCTATGGGAAGCAAAAAAGGTGGGATAATATTTTGGTTGTGTCAGAGGTTAACAAGAAAGAAAAGTTGCATTTGGTTTCAGGATGAATTAAGTCTGATTAAAAGTAGTGAGGAAGATAAAAATGGTTACGGTAAGTTAGGAATTGGGAATAAAATTAAGAAGAGAGGTGGCGAGTTAAACGGTGAAGACAATGATGACTATTGCGGTGGCTCCTGCAAAGGTGGCAACGGCAGTGAAACAAGCAAACAATTAGAGCGAAGGATGGTGAGTAACGAGGTAAGATTACAATAAAAAATCTCCATTATTTTATAAGGAGAAGTGATCAATGTACAGTAAAAAGTATGAAATTTCAAAATCTAGTGGGACTGGGATAATAGCGATAAGGAGAAGTAGGGGACTTGGTATTGAAAAAAAATGTAAAGGATTGACCTAGAAAGTGGCTTATGATAAGGGTTGTTTGTAAGGGGATTACCGGAAAAAGGGTGAGGAAATACGTTCCGGTGGGGGGGAGGGGTGAGAGAAAAGTTGGGAAACAGAAAAAGAAAAGGAAAGGAGATGTAGATCGGTAAATATAGTAGTAGGTGCAATGGTTTAGAGTGGTAAAATGATAATGTAAAACAAAAATGGGTTGGTTTAGGACGTGCACTGCTGAGGTAATATGTGGGCATGGTAATAGGTTAAACAAGGTAAGAGATTAGATGAGATACATATGGGAGAACAAAGGATGACGAGATAGAGTCCGGTGGAAAGGGGTTTAGAGAAAAGTTTAGAAAGGAAAAATGGAGGTAAAGGAGATGTAGATTGGTAAGCATTGTAGTAGGAACAAGGTGTGGAGAGGTAAAAATGAGAATATAAAACAGACAGGGGGTGGGGTGGGACGTGAACTGCTAAGTTAATAGATAGGCATGGTAATAGTTTAAACAAGGTACGAGAGTAGATAATATATATATTGAGGGAACAAAATGTTGTTTGAGAAGCGAAAATGCATTAAATTAAAATTGTTGTGGGTCTGAAGAACTGTGTTAATTGGGCAGAAAATAAAGAAAGCTGAGTTACCAAGAGGAATGGTGGAGGAAGGCCACGAACCACTTGGAGAGTGTTGTAATACGTATAGCAAACTACTGTTGAAAAAAGGGTTAATGAGAAGCAGCGGTTAAGAGAGTCACCATTTGGGAAATTATTAACATTCACCACTAAACCAGCTTGGTCTGGTACATTTGGGTTATACCTCATGAGCAAACAACTGGAATTTAATAAAGAGAAAGATATTTGGATAGTTTTTGGGGATCACCAATCGGGTTTTCCCTTCGGGATTTCAAGATTGTAACAGGTCTACGTTGTAGGAGGGTCCCAAAATTGAAAAAATAAGAAGAACAGTAAGGCAGGGCAAAAGGAACCATTTGACGAAAAAACTATTTGGTAACGAGGTTGGCGTTACCGCGGAGAGGGCGGTCTACTGTTAAAACGAGGTAAAGTCTATGTGTAACACCACGCTCCCGACCTTGAGAGATAACATGTTATTTCTTGGTCTTGCCAAAAATAATTCTTTGAAAATCCACCGCTACCAAAAACCTTGTTTAAAAATCCTGGAAAAAGGGAAAAATGAAGAGGGTGAGTATAAATACTCAGTGAGAAGATCACTTCTGCACACCAAATCGCAAAGCTCTAATCTAATTCATACAAAGTTTATCTATGCATAGAAAGCAAATATATACAACTATTTTTTTGTACCAAACATGTGAGACTGCTTATAGCAACCAATTTCACACGCATTGGCTCAACCATCCCCTAGATGGCTCAGAGCCACTACAATCTATTATTTTATTTGCCATAAAAGCGATAGCCCGTACCTCAATTCATTTCATTTCAACAGTCTTTTCATGGAAGCGACAACCCGTAGCTCGATTAATTCCATACCAACAATATTTTATGGACGCTATAACCCGTAGCTCGATAAATTCCATTTCAACAGTCTTTTCATGGAAGTGATAACCCGTAACTCGATTCATTCCATGTCAACAATATTTTTATGGAAGCGACAGCCTGTACCTCAATTCATTCCATTTAAACTGTCTCTTCATTGAAACGACAGCCCGTAACTTGATTCATTCTATTTCAACGGTCTCCTCATGGAAGCGATAACCTGTAACTTGGTACATTCCATGTCAACCTGTTAAGAGAATTTACTTTAATAAATTTCCTCTTTCACTACAAACAACAACTAATAGTACATCTCTTCACACATATATATATATATATATAGCTATAAATAAACACATCAATTAATCTTATTTTCACACAATCACCAAATATATCATAGTATAACATCATATAAACCTAGATATATACATAATAATATTCCTAAATATAATAGGATTAACAATTGTATAAATGAAAGAAAAGGTAAGGATTCACAGATCACATCTTCACCTTGATTGGCCAATACATTTCTCGAAAAATGAAAGAAAATAAGTCTAATCACAAAACCAACAAATACCTTCATGCACAAGCAATAGATAGAAATAAGGGTCTTCAGTCAACTTAACAGATGATACTTGCATGTTAAACTACACGATTTCTGGATCAAACTTTAGCTAGATCTGATGGTACGATGGTCCCATTGGCTTCCTGGATATATCTTCTATCCAAAATAAGCTTTGATCTAACCTTCCTTGCTTAGATTTATTTGAAATTCGTTCTGAAACAAGCCAAGCCGAACACAATTTGTAGAACAGAAACCTATAAGTCTGAAATAGAAATCAGTTTCAATTTCTTACCTTAAACTGGTCGTAACTCTCTCAATTTAACTTCGATTACCAAACGGTCTACGGCTACGGATTCTTGAAAGAGATGTCTTTCCAGACCAATAAAGATCACGATCAGAGGATCAATGAATGAATAGTTATGAACCCTGAAAATTAAGCCAAACGAACATGTTTTGTTTTCTGAAACAAAAATCAGTTTCAACGTCTTACCTTAGACTGAACGTAACTTCCGCAATATAACTCTGATTGAAAAGTGGTTTACAGCTACAAACTCTTGAGAGAAAGATCTTTCCAAAATTACAAAAATTACGATCATAGGATCAATGACTGACCCGCTAGAGCCCCTAAAACTAGACTAATCGGACTGATTTCCTTACTAGTTTGAGATTTCGGTTGGATGCTCTAGAAATTCCAGCAGAGAGATGGTGGTTTGAGGGTTTGAGATTGTAACTTTTTGAGAGATAAAATACTTAGACGGCACATGATTATGAGAGAATTAAACGATCAAAAAGAAAGGTTGTTAAGTCTATTTATTTCATTATTTTTCTCAACTTAATTTTTCTCCTCAAGTCCAATTCAATATCTTTCTTTTTGGGCCTATGGGCCACAAAATTGAGTTCCTAAAACTCAAGTTTGGGTCTCACAATATGTGTCCTATAAGAGGTTATGTGTAGCATGCTTGGTGTCGGTGGTAGGGATAGTGGTGCCAACAACTTGGAGCATGCTTGTAGGACACCCATGGGGGAGAGTTTTGTTTGAGATTCTAATAAAATTGTTGAAGGAAAATGATGCAACACAGTTTTTGACATGAATGTAGCCATGCAAGGGTTATTCTACGCCTTCCAACTCGTGGTGTTTAAGGCAGTGCCATCGATTAACGAGGCAACTTGTGTGACTCGGTCTGATGATAGCGAAGACAAAGGCATGAAGGATCCAGAGAAGCAAACCATAACTATAAAGGTGATTAATGGATAAAGAGTGGATGAAGAATGCGAGGTAAAAATTATGTAGTAATGTGTTGGACAATTGAAAAGAACCAAGCTATATAACGTTGACAATAATTGTGAATATACATGTAAAAATAACCCCAATAATTGCACTAGACTGAGATGTAGATTTAGAGCTCGATAACCTGACTTGGGATTCCGAAAGCGAGGATGAGAAGGTGGATAATATGATAAGCTTTATCAAAGAGGACTACAAGTTTGATGATGAGATGTTCGTTGGAGGCGTCATACCTTCAAAAATAAGAAGGCCAAGAGTCGTTGAAAGAACAACAAAAGCGAACATGGCTAGGAAATTGAAAACAACGATACAAGGAGGGAGCAGTAAGAAAACAAAGAGATCAGGTGGTAAGGATAGGGGATCATCATCAAATAACCAAAAGATGGCTTGGATGGAGGAAGCAGAGGCAATGTTGAAGGATATGAAACCAGAAATTGTTAAGGGGTGATGCTCAGAGTTGGAGAAGAACTCTAGAAGGTGCACCAAGAATTGGGTGAAATTAGGGAAAACTAGTAGGTGGGTTGGTGGTAGGAAAAAAGACAATCAACATGACTGTGGAACCTAGACCTACAAGTAACTTTCATGGAAGCGTCCAGGTTAAACAGCACATGCATTTAGAGAATGAAAATGATGGACCACAAAATGACAGTTGTTTCAAGAGAGCAAGGAAATAACAGACTTTTACAACTTAAGGCAATATGTATGGACTAATGGTTACTAAGAGTGGCTGAAGTAGTAAATGTTTATTTCAAATATCAAGAAATAGAGACGGAGGCGGTAAAGGAGGCATGTAGGCTGGGACATCATAGACAATGAGCTACAAAGCAGCTGAGGCATACGAGGTGGTGGAAGATGTTGATATTAGGGACCATCTTGAGAGTAAAGTAAGGCCAGTTGAAGGTGCAAGGAAGGATAGCGGGATAGATGTAAGATTCTCAGCATAGTAACTTAATATGCATGTTTAGTTCTACACCATGGCAATAAGGCTCGGTAACACGTAATGAACATCAAGTAGGGGCCACAGAAGGAGTTGCGCTTAGACAAGGGCTTGTAGGATTAGAAAGGAATGAAGACATGGAAGTGGAAAGATTAATAACATGATAAATATGAATATTGTATATTGGCAAACTTTGGTAAGTAGTTGTGATAACATGTAAGTATAGCAAGAATGGGCCACATACTGAGTTGCAGGGAAGCAAGGGCCTGTCCAACTTGCAAGGAAGGAAGATGAGACAACATTAAGAAGAATAACATGGTACCTTATAAAAATTGGGAGTGTACACACAATCAACATAGTGTAGCCTCCTGGACGTCTAAATGAGGTTAACAATTTATCACTACATAGCAGATCGGGTGAGGAAACAAGAGTGGCAGAGCCAACAATGAAATAGTAGGATATAAGGGTGTAGAAGGAGAGTAGTGGGATGTCCGAGAATGACGATCTAATGGATGTATCGAATAAGGGCGAGGGCTCAAAAAACAGATGTGACAAGGACACTGAGGCAAGAGTGGTACTTTTAGTTTACCATGGATTACAATGAATGGAGGTAATGAATAGTTTGGCAGGGAGAAGGTAGTGGAGGGAGAGCAAAAAAGCCCAAAAGTTATGACATGATAAGAGAAAGAACGAGCCTTGCCACCTGTTGTCGAGACGTATATGCGAAGAAGTATGCATCTATGTACATTGTCAAAAAAACTAGACAACACATTCAAGGTTGAGAAGAAGACAAAGGTGCTGTTATGACATCCGTCCCCTGGGAAAGCTCAAGATTAACGTCTAGGTTTGGATGAAAAATTTGATGGAGGAAAGGAAAATGTGCAAGGGGGAAGTTAATATTGTTGCATTAACTGAACATGTCAATATGTGTGATCGGTGGGCACATACTTAAGGAGATTGACCTACTTGAGGTCGCAAATAGGAAGCACTTACTGAGAAACACAACAATGGATGCTTTATGGGCTTTTGTGAAGCATGCATACCCACATGCAGAGAAGTATGGAAAAACTACAGAGTTGATTTTTTGGGATCCAAACTTGCAGGGAAGCTAACAAGAAAGTTCTAGAGGTTTTTCAAATCTGATGACCTGATGAGTGTGATTTTAACGGTTTTAGAGTCCTATTGGAGCCAGCTGCTAAGGAGAAGGAGTTGCTCGGACTCGGATCGCTGCCTCGTGGTTCGCAGGGCGAGGGTCGCTCAGTTCGCTAACGGAAGGAAACCTCAGTCGCTAGCCTTAGTCTATCTACCACAAGGAGAAACAACTTACCACACTCGGACCACTCCACTCGGCCTCAGTCTGCGAGGACAAAGCAAAAGACCACTCCTCGGTTTCCAAGCTCGCCAAGTGACAGCAAGGAGAAGATTTCTAGCTAACCAACTTAGGTCGGTTTGATCATTAGGGTTATGCAAATAACCCTATAAATACCCCTTATCATCATTTTTATAGCTTATCGGATGTTTTAGCAAAAAAAACTCTCTCTAATTTCTGTTGTAGCTTTTATTATTGCTTTTAAGGTACTTTGTTGAATCCTTTTATGCTTTAATGAATTAAGTTTGCTTAGATCTTCATCTTTTACTTTCTGTTCTTTACTTTATTATTGCAGTTTATGCTTATGAATATGAAATCTCTCTTGATCCTCTACTCTCAATCCATGATGAGTGAGTAGATCCTTGTGGATATCGAGGATAGGGAGATCGGAGGTGAAATCTCTGATCCACTCGCCTAGCAAACATGAATTAGATCCAATCTCTTCTCATATGACCGAGCTTAAGGCCGA